>VICI01001166.1:0-25182 GCA_019593645.1 Akabosia matsudoensis | reverse complement strand
AACACGTGCTTTGCATTTTTGTACAAAAATCCGAGAATTTCATTAGATTTTCGGTTGAAATTGGAGTGGAGGACGAAAGCTACACAATTTAAGCACGCAAAATTTACCGGGACAAAGCAGGAGTAGAGGCAAATGGTTGCCACAAAGATGACGAGTTTATGGAAAGGTTAAAATTCAATTTTCTCTTGCGATAAAACCAAAATCATCTAGTGAAAACAGTTGTGGCCGTGCTTAATGATTGAACATAAATGTGCTCGCTTTTACGTGGTAAATTCTTGGCATATGACGTGTTATAATGTAAAATTGAGAAATGTATCGATTCACTCTTTGAATTTTAAAAAGAAATCTCAAGTAGTTAAAATCGATTTGGGTTTAGCGTGAATGATACCCAGGCTCCCAGACATGTGTATTTATTACGTATTCCCTATCGACATGTATTCAACTTTAGATTAAGCTTCATTTTTTTGTTGGTGAAAGCCTTCTGTGTAGAATATAGTTATTCAGCTTTGTCAGCTCAACAGCAAATATTTGCAGAAAGTATCATGATGGTAATAACGCATCCACGTTGATCACTCAATTCCATGTCGTTGCATATCATCCTCTACTTTTATTTTGGAAACGGATGCAGTTCTGTTGTGCTGACACGAATTGTCACTATATCCAACAAGGAATCGACAAAATTTACAGATTTTCCGTCTAGAACTAACGCTATTGAACACTTCCGTAGAACATCTCATATTATATAGTAAGTTTACTATCAAACCCACGCATTTACCCAAATTTTGTACGTGTCAGGAATTTATTAACAGAATTATTCAGCACTTTCTTCCGTCTTTTTTGCTAGTTTTGCCCCTAAACTTGCCTAATGAGCAATAATAATTTTTGCAGTTGCCAACTATATTTTCTATTATTCCTAAATCCTTCATTGCTTTCAGCGCTGAATTATAAGGACTGGCGAATATGATGAATTTCTCTCGTCTCTCTCGGTGGGAGTTGGATATCAACATCCATTCAACATGATCGTTTACACATGTCATCAATCATTATCATATTCAACAGGACTCGGAGACAATCTTCGACAGAATCGTCTCATTCAACACCGGATTTGCGTATGCATCCATCATCTTTCTCTCATTCCATGTCAGTTTTCCTCTGAAATTACACCCGTGTGGAGAAAATCTCGCCCGTTTTCCTTTCGAAATGGTACATTTGATACTCTCCAGCCCGTAAACAAAAATGGCATGCTCCAAATGAAAGCTAGCATTCTCGGGATCATCGTTTATGACAATTACCATCTCTGTTTTGTCTTCTAATAACCTGACAACAACGCATTATGTTACATTTATACGAAGTAATTCTATACTATACACAGCATTCATGACTTTCTTTTCTCCAACTTTCTTTTCAGAATGAATGAAATTNAAATTGTGCTCCTGTTCAAAAGAATTTTTCTTTTCAAAAGCGTTGTTTATATGTTTCTTTTAAACAAACCCAACGACAAAAGAAAGTTAAGTATGCAGTAAAAAGGGGTTTGCTTCCTCCACAGATCTGCACAAAAACCTTTCTGTCAAAGTATCTATCCAGTATTATTGTTCTCAGGAGTAAAATAGGCGAGTGACACAGACAATATTGATCCTCCCTCATAATATAACATCAGCAATGTTTAGTATGAAAATGACGCGGTAAAACATAAAACCTTGCTCGTGAAATTGCCAGAGAAATTTGAACTACGTTCAGGGTTGGAACATAAGTAAAAGCAAACATCTAAAACCAGACGCTCTACATCGTAAACTTTTATAGTGAAGGTTGAAGAATGAATAAGAATTCAAAAACTTGGTTTCCAACAAAGTAGTTATGTAATTTCGACGTAAAAGTAGTTTTGGAATTTAGTACTTACACGGAGAAAATAGAGTAAAGCTTACAATATGGTGCAGGCGTCTGGAAATGCAGTTAGCTCATGAATGTTTTTGACGTTGTGTTCCTTGTCAGCTGGCAAAACTTAATTCTAAAAAAGAAGCTTGAGATTACGAAGAAAATTATAATTTGCTGTGCTCATTGCCAGAGGGATTAACGGCAGAATTGAAGTAACAACAATATAGTAAAAGAGAAACTTATAATTTGCTTATAAAAAACAACTGCGGCAAGATTTTGTAAAACGGCTGAGCATATAGCATAAGCAGGCTTTACGTTTAAGCCAAAATAATAAAATCCGTTTACAGGTTTGCCTTTTAATCTCTACACAAGATTGAACGATAATGAGATTTGACGAGAGGAGAGACGTATTCACATTAAAATTCTAAATGGGATGAATAACCATGCATACCTGTAGAGATAATTTAACGTGCAATTTAAGGCTTGAACGGAAGGTTAAATTGGACGATTAAAGTGTAATTTAGAAGAAAAACCTTTGTAATTTTCGACCAGCAACATTCAGTTTAAAAACCAAACATTAAAATACTGCAGAAACCAATTTGAACAATCTAAAAGTAGGCCTTTATAAATGTGTGACCTAGTAAAGTAGGAGTAAAAACGAGTTGGATGATTACATGATGGAATCGTGATGTGTGTAGTTTTCGAGCTAGTGAATAATAACATCATAAAATTATAGCTCTCTGGGGTGGAAAACTACAACTCGAGAATGTTAATACTTCTTTCTCCTAGCCGTTTGGAGGAAAACATTAAAGGTGTTTGGAATCACACCAGTGAGGCTTCAAACTACCGACTTAAATATTCACGTCCCGGTGAAAATAATCAAAATTCATGGCGGCCAAAGTGTATACTCTAATGAATAGTAAATATCATTACATAATATGTTTTGCTACATAAAGCCACAAAAACTGGAAAAGCAAATGGAAGATGGGATGGCAGACGGGGTAGTTGCGCTACCATGCAAGTATGGAAAGTTTTTACTTTCTTCGTTTTTTTCTCTCTTGAAAGAGTATATTTAGGGTTCTTTTTAGAGCACTTTAGAGGACCATTAATGTTCACAAGTCGTCTTGAATATAGGATATCATTGCGAATTATAATGGAGTAAAGCAGTCATCAGGAAAAAAAGTCCAGTGTAGTCTTCCATGTAATAAAGAAATTACGACAAAAGCTGCCACTGTGAGAGGAGCTTCACTTTAGCTACGCGCGTGTAGAAAAGATATTCCTCATCGCTAACATTTGAACGGCTTAAAAACATTGTAACAAACAATGCTACTTACGTGCAGTAGTTAAAGAGAAAGGTGAAAATAGTGAAAGCTTATTGCGTGTTGTTTTTGCTGTGCAAATAGGATAGTTTTGGCTCAGTGTGAGATCACAAAAATCGATGCATGTCGTGCAAATCTTTGACGAATTCTGGGCGCCAATGTTATTTTTGCGAGAAAGACACAGTCCCGAGAGGTCAAACGTGCAAAACTTGGAATCCTTCGGAGACATTAGAAGACGACGAGTTAAAACCACACAGCCTTCGCCGATACAATTCTTTCTACCTTACTGCGTTTGTTTGCTTTGAGCAAGCTGTCTCTCCCAACGTAAAGTTTTATCTTAGGATAAATAAAGAGGCAATGAAACTGGGCCAACATCAAAAGTCGATTTAGCTCCAAGTCTAATATCGTCCTTTTTATCAACTTTTTTCCTCTTTTAAGGTGTGACAGTCATTTTTTCCTTTTACGACACCATATTTACTCATCCATCCGTGCTTTCTTCGTCTTTTCATAATACTTTTTCCCACTGAAAGATCAAAGTTTATGCTTCAATGAAACTGTAAAGGATTGAGTAGTTTTTATAAGAAAACAAAAATCCACAAATCTCCGAAAAGAAAATATCTTCACAAATCTTACAATCCGCTTCCTTTCATAACTCTTTCCATTTTTTCTCACTTAACGATTTCATTAACGCATCTCAACTTTCACTATTTTTGAATAATTCTTGTAATATGACAAGCCGAACAGCGCTGTTATCTTGTCTAGCCGTCCAAAGACCTCCAAGGTGTGGCCCGAACCCCCTACCGGCATCTCATCCATTTCAGGAAACCTAAACAAGCCTTTAGTTGAGAGCTTTGTCATTGAAACGTTTTTTTCGCTTACTTTCTTCGTTTGCATAGTATCCTTCAGCTTTCACCACAGCTTTCCCTCGAAGCACTCTTGAACGGGATGTTGTATGTCATCCAATCCAATATTGTTATGACACATATTTATTTATGGCTCTCTTCCCAAAAAATATCAGATACATGCTTTTCCTTTGGTTTGTGTAAATTACAATGTTCACTATAGAGGCAAATCCTACAAAAATATGTGCACCTCTGTTTCAGAAGGTCTGGCACGTGTGCAGATCCCCATCCATAAATCACCTGCATTCCAATAAAACACGACATCATCTTTTCCTCAAGATTTCTTATTTCATGTTACCCACATTTTCAACAAAGATATCTGAGATTACTTAGACAATACGGGAAGACAGCATAACGAAAGCAACACGAAATTCTACTCTTTGCTTTAGATTGTCAGTAACTAAGAAATCCAATGGGTTGCGTACAATTTCCACCCCAACTTATAGACCAAATCTTAGACGGCTTATCTCCTCTTCTCTCCAAAAAATAAAAGATAGTTTATCACTTTCGGTTCCCAGTTGGAGATTATTTCATGTAAAAATATCTAACCCCTGTGAAGTTTCAAAATTACACCTGTCTACACTCGTAACTAACCCTTACAATGAAGATTTTTTAAGGAAAGGGTATGAAACTGTAAATCAGCCAAAAAATTGGTTCCCTATTTTCACGACATCCAGCTGTATCTGAACTGCTTATCGTATCAGATAATCAGATCCCTCAGGAAAAAAGATATGGTGGAAAATTAGCTAATTTTCTAGCTCGATTCACAATTCGTCACACCTCATCCGAGCGTGCAACTCACTTATAGCTACCGTACAACACTGTCAGGTTCCAAACTGACGAATCGGAAGCTTTGCCTTACTGGCGAAAAATCATTTTATTGACGTAATAGAAAAACAGTTTTTCAGGAAAATTATCCTTCAAAAAATCATATCTTGCTCAATCATATACTGAATGAGAAAACTACACAGAGGTAAGTCTAATCTACGCCATCTTTATTCTTACCAGCAATTTAAGATACGTTTATGATCTTTGGACAAAGAAAGTAGCTTTGGCAAAAATCTACCAAGAACATTTCCTGCTGTTTACTTTAGATTACTATGCGTACATCTTTTTGGGTAAAAATGTAAGCAGCACCCCAGGAAAAATATTTTTGAGAAAGTGTTTGATAGGATTAAGGATTCCTGTATTGTTTGCAATTTTCCCAGACAGGAAGCCAAATTATATCGGAAATGGTATCTCTTCGGAAGGTTGCCAGATGGTATCAAAAATTTTCTATACATTTTTCATTGCTCACGGAGCAATTTTATGTAGACTCGCAAAAAACTCCAGAAGGAGTATTGGTTTCACCCAAACAAAAGCGAAAAAATGCGACCTGAATTTTATCCTGTCAAATCCGATGGTAGTGATAAGTGATACCCAAAACTTTTATTGCATATCAAATTACAGCATCGACTGCGTCCTTTGCTTTGGGAGCTCCCGAGCAAACAAGAAATGGAAAAAGAAGCTTTATGGATTTTGTATACAAAAACAACATTCCAAAACAAGTGGAGCTCTCTCATGCTACTTTCTCTTGTGAAAGTTAATATGAATGCTGATGCAGTTGTTTGATAATATAAATGAATTATGTAGAGAGAAACGGTGTGCTTAACGACACAAAGGAGAAAGAAGAATGATCTATTCAGTGTTTAATATGGGTTGTGTATGGCCTTCTGTTTTGCTGAGCCAGCAAAGATAATATCATGATTAAGTCTCGAGAGAATTCGTGAGAAATGACAATGCTTGAAAAAGTTATCGTCGTGTAGAAAGCTATCCTTTCTTTGTTGAATGACTCTACAGGGAAGTAAGAGAAAATAAGGTGGGTACTTTGAAAGTATCAGGGAGCAATGTGAAACAGTTTCATAAAGCAAAAACAAAATAAGTTTTACAGGCTCAATAAAGCCCCCATTCGGACATCCAATGTCCCTGCTCTCAGTTTAATATTGAAGATGTGGGCGACACCTACGTACAACTTTCACTCATGGAAAGCAGTTTGCATCTTTAGTAGTTTCTTGGGAAAGTAGATGGCCAACTTGGAGAAAATATTTGAAGCAAAAGCTCGTGAGATATCTCAAAAGGTGGCGCAATACTCTACACTGGGAAAGTACATGGCAACAGGGAGAAGAAAGAAAGTGAAAGTTTTCATCAACTCCTTCGGCGTTTGCTTTCTTCCTCGCACAAGTTTATAACGAGATATTTGCCAAAGTTTTGCTGTTCTGGGAAATCTTCTTAAAGAAAATATAAACAAGTCTTATGTCTCATGTCAAGGGAGCTCATAAGAACTACACCTGGTATCCTGATAAAATAAAGTAACAAAGTACATCAATTTTCATCACATTCCTTTACCTTCCATGCGTTCTAAAAGTTACTTTTAATGATAACCAAATAACTCAAAAGTTCTCTTTGCAAGTTAAATCCTCAAAGTTATCTCCATTAGAGAATTACTCCATGACACACATTAGAGCATTCTCAGTCGTACTCGGTTCGTATCCCCTAAAGTAATATTTTTGTGACTTCATCTGATATGATTCATCCACAATTTTGTTTTATAAATGCACCAATAGTGTAGTTCTTACACAGAAAAGGTCAGATTCCAACAGTCAACACACATAAACTCTGACTTGTTGAACATTTCATGCTTCTCTGGAGGATCTGACCTCAATCCTTTGCACATGAGACAAAATACTTATTATTTCGGTTGATAAAACCATCACATTTTCATCAAATAAATTACCCAACTATCCTATACGTATTCGTATTTACTATACGATATTCAGCATTCTGTTTGAAGTCAAACTGCTGTCCCCTCTCATTACATTAACGACAGTGAAGCCATTCTAAAGGGATATGCCAGTTAGCAAGCAGCCGTTAGTCGAGATCGTATCGTGCTGCGCTTCGTATCTCTATGTAGCGTTCTATTCTTGCCTCGCGGTCTGTCAGTTCATAGTAAAAATTTAATCATGACATTGAACGTTGACACTTCAAGACTTTTTCCTGTAGCCAATTTGGTTCCAACTTTACGCATATAATTATATTCAAATCAGACAGGAATCGATGCGCAAACACGTAAACACCAAAATGCCTTCAGTCCACATCCAATTCATTCAAATACGTAATTCACGTTTGTTCACTCGCTACTTGCACAAATCCTTTGTAAGTCTGTTTGTAAGCATTTCTGTGGTGCCCACCCACCATAAAACGTTCCCACTGACTCTTTTGGCACTGACAAATTGATTGACATAGTTTCTTTCCCCCACTATACAAATGTCGTTTGTTTAGTTAAAGACTACACACGCTGAGATTTTTGAAGACAGAAAAAATGCAAATTGTATATCATCAGCATGAAATTTTGATGATTTCAAAGGCAAAACAAATATGTCAGCATAAAAGCATAAACGCTCTTGTAACATGCTACATTTGTGACTCCATGTAAGTGATAACTGAAACGTAAGTAATTACCATGTACATATTTCATAATGACATTAAGTCACAAAATAAATGTTGACACATCTGGTTCTACAAGTTAGTCGTTCAAGTTTATACTGCTGTGTGTCACGTAGAGAGAAGACTTTACTTGCAAAATCTATCATAGTCTTTGTAGTGTAAATGCGAATCACGACGGATTATACTGACACAAAATTAGAAATAAAAACAAACTAGCATAGAAGAAGCATTCGGAGAATCCGATCAACAAAAAAGACAGTTAAATATGGTTCTCGACAAAGTCCTTAGCAGTTTCCCATTTTTTCTCTGCAACAAAACTGATACTAAAATGTTTCTTGCATTCATAGTATTCGTGGATTTACAATCACAACGCAGATGTACGTGCTCAAGCGTTTCAATATCCGGGAACACTACCAACAGAATAATGCAAAATCCTTTAGAAGCTCACGCAGGCAAATTATTGCTCAGGTGAAAGTAGCTGGAATCTTTTCCAAGAAATCCATATTGTAACAAAAGACGACGCTGTCGGTATTTCAAATACCTGTCCCCACGAATGTATAGAATTTGCCAGTGAGCATTATGAACCCTCTTAAGGAATTGTGAATGCAATAAATGTCAGCAAGAAATGGTAGGTCTTCTCACGTTTCCACGCCACAAAAATAATGTCAAATAATATAGCGTTGGCTTACCCTATAGCATTAGACAGACAAACGGGCAAACACAATATTTGTCAATTCTCATCTACTCGGTTCTCATGTTCATACTAAATTATAAAAAATGGTTATATCTAGTCAACGAGCTATGTCAAATCATTCAAGCAAAGACCACTTTTTAGCAGTGGAGTGGGTCGAAATTGAAGTATTTTGGGCATAAAACTGACATGTCGTTTGAGTGGCTGATTCCTTGAACGCGTTTGAGTGTGCACAAGAGGAAGGGAATGCAACTGCTTATCAGATATCGAAGGGAAGTCAGGCAAATATTTAAAACACAATATGCAGGTTTCAGTAAGCTGGATTTTCAAATCGCTTTAAATTTAGTAGAAAGCGTAGTAGGAAGAATATATAAATATATGCATATATTTTTAATGTTTAATGTACTAGGGAAGAAAGAGGATTAAGTTAATAAAATGAAGTTTTCAACCAATGAAGTTTCCAATATGAGAAGCTTTTTGAGGAGCACTTTTCTCAGTTTTCTTTCCCATTTCATCCTCCTCTAAAAACTTTATCATTCCACAGAGCTTATCACACGCAAACAGCACGTTTATAGGGGATATAAAAAAATACAACAATTGCAAAAGATCACGTAGGAAGTCAAGATAGAATCTTATGGTTCATGACTGAAGCTTCCCCGAGGTACTCATATTACGGATTACACGCTATATATGAAGAGACATTTGGAAAGCGTTCAGCGTTTTATTTATTCAGGTTTTCTGGTCACACTTTATAGATCACACTTAAGAATTGGGGACAACGTCATGGATTTGTACAGAAAGGCTTCCCAGACTTTAACGTGATCGGTCCATTGTCGTAATCCATATTACCCTGGAGAAAATACATTTCTAGGGGGAAAGTTATTTCACTATAAAATGTCGACGGACGGATTAACAGCAATAACGACCTTTCGATTAAATTGAACTTTATATCCTACACTCGATCAATAAAAGGAGCGCAGGGCTTTACTTAGGAATATTTTCCCAAAGGTGCTATTCATTATTCATTCATTATTGTGTAGACAATAGTTTGCCAGTCAAATTGTTGTACAGTTTATACAAGTCAATGCCTAAATACTGTTCTTGGTAAATCATTGCATCTAACTAGGGGAATTCCCATATAAAAACTTTTTTTCCTTTTGCGGGTGACAATGAAATCGACAAACGCTATTTTGTTGCTTCACACGCAACTATTAGTTTTGAATTTCAATAAGACGTCAACATGAGTGTGTGAGATTGACAAAACGTAATTATTAAATTTTCCGCATATTAGATTTACTGAATAAAACTTTGACAAACGAATGTCGCTCTATACAATTTTGAACAGAGTAAGCATCATTAGCATTGTGAAAGTTGGACAAACGGTGCAAAATTAACTATTGATGCGCCCTGATTAAAATCAATTGAATTCAATGCCTTCGCGTGAAACGAGATTTTTCAAGGGTTACTGAAGAATGGCAAGCTCTGCATTGCAACATTTTTTGCAAAACACATTGGAGAACATTGATAGGTATATCTTTCTGTGAAACTATAAATCCTTTTGATCATTGAAGTAGCTCTATTTACGACGATCAAAGTAGCTTTTTCCCCTAGATATTTTCTATTAACCTAGCTTTTCATGAGACCGCGTTTTACGATCAAGATGAATGATGATGAAGTCTTTAAAGACATGGATTTTTTTGTATGTCAGTCTGACTCTGAGTCTAGGTAAGCTATTCAAGTATAATATGGCTAGCAAAACAAGATAAATTGTGCATACAGTGTAAAAAAAAGTTTTAAACGAATTTTCAAAAACTTTGGCGAGAATTTAAATGTCATTTTTTTGCAG
Organism: Akabosia matsudoensis; assembly: GCA_019593645.1. NCBI lineage: Eukaryota > Metazoa > Arthropoda > Collembola > Entomobryomorpha > Paronellidae > Akabosia > Akabosia matsudoensis. The sequence continues at coordinate 15,069 of VICI01001166.1, read as the reverse complement.
TTAGACTGAAAGCCGTGCCGAGCTCAGATGTTAAAAACCCCAACTCATTCGACATGAAATTTGCGCTAGTGAGTAAAAATGCTTACGATGCGTTGCGAGCTTCCCACTCAGCTACTAAAATACTGTTTTACCTCAATTTCTTTTTTCTGTACCTAATATCCATCCAATATCCCTGTTCACAGCACATTTTTCTTGCTTTCCTCTACTAATTCCTTCCTACATCTTCTTTTTTCACTCATCATCCAATCCTTCTTGAATTTTTATTTCATTTTTTTTCTTTCTTAACGGCCACAGCCTTGGATATGAACCTCTTATCGATCGGCCAAACCTGCTTTGTCCGCCAATTCAAAAGGAAATAATAATAAACCGACTGGTTCGAAGTCCATTAACAAGATAACGCCTTGTGCCAATTTTTTTTATATTTCGTGCGAAAAACACCAAACTACAAACGATCTTTCACAGATCTAAACTAAAACTGTAACAATAAAAATTTACTCTTGGGCTAAATACGAGAAAAAAGAGAGTATATTTCCATACCTTTTTATTTCGCCCAAGCTGTTTCCCAAGTCATAAAAAATATATGTTGATATTGTATACATTTTTACACTGCGGTTTCCCGGGTGTTATTTGTAACTCGACAATGCACATCCGCACCTCCAGATTCTCTGCCGGCGACCAATGCAAAGGTTGATGGAACAAGTCGATGACACGGGGATCCGGAACAGAAAAATATCGACTTTAATGTTTCCCGAAACGTTTGGTTGAGAATGGCGTAGAGCACAGGGTTGACACAACTATTACAAGAGCCCAAAAGCTGTGCAGTTGGGATTAAAATGGCCATAATTTTTTGCTCTGAGGGTGTCCCAATGTAGAAGAACTTTGCCCGGGTAATGACGACATAAAGTGGCAGCCAGCATATGAAAAAAGCGAAAGTAAGAATGCTAAACATTTTAAGGACTCGGAGCCGTTTCAGTGCAGATGAAGCGGCGATGGTGGATATGGATCCGCCCGAGGAGTCTTGGGATGAGAGGACATTTCGCCAAATCACTATGTTACAGAGAATGATGAGCACAAGGGGCAACAAGTAGTCGGCTATCACGTTGACGAAGAGAAAGTATAAAGTTTCTTGGCTTTTGTTTGGCCAAGCTTCATAGCAAATAGGGATTCCTGACTGGGTAATGTTGTGAGGGGGCTGGTTTACAGTGACAAGCTGAAATATTGATTGTGAATATAAGCACATAAGGGAAATTTATTTTCTTGAAACCTATAACGCAAATCAGATAAATCGCAAAATATACTCATCGACAAAACCTACAATCTTTAACAAGTATTTTGTAATGAAAATGGCACTACTGAATAATGGGTGCCTATGTAAGTCCCCAAAGTATGCTTAAATACCGTAGATTGAGAGAATAACCTCATCGCGTAATCTGATTTACGAGTAATTACTTTTCTAATATTAGCAAGTTATGTGAATCATGGAAGATTTTGAACAATAGTACTCCAGAAGGGCTCCCTTTAGATCCAGATCATTTGGAATTACTTTCGCGTATTGCTTAAATTAATTTGGTAGAAGCGAGTGTGTCTATTTACGTTTGTAATTTCCGGTGAATGGCAAGAAACTTATCACGAATAATGATGAAATGATTTGATAAAAATATTTACATGACAAGAGAAGCGACTAATGTAGACTGAAAAGTTTTAAAATGAAGAGACAACAAAATACTATGTGTTGATTACAGTTCTTTGTACAAAATACTAATTTGATATATTCTGTTGCCTTTTATGATTTGTGTGAAATTGATATATCTTACTGCTTCTTGTAGGTTTCGCATTCTACAAATTTTACACGAGCGTAATTAGCGTATGTATTGCGTTATAGGTTTTGCAGTACTATAGGTTTTCATGTTATACGATTATGTACAGCACCTTGAAGATGATCGACCACGGGATGGGTATTGAAAGCCCTGAAAGGATAGGAGAAGATTGTTTTTCTTTTGATTATTTGTAAACCTTCCATTGTACATGGAAATAAAGCAAAATGCAATACAATACAGACCTAGGATCCAAATACAAAGAATTATTTTGCGGGCTTGTTGGGTTGAGACGGGCTGGCTGATGGAGAGGGACTGATGCATGGCGCGGCATCTGGAAATTTTGTAAGGACAATATACAATAACTCGTTTTCGGAAGAGAAAGGAAAAAGCAAAAACCAGAGATGGGCTGGACAATAGAGAAAAGGTTTCATATGAAACGAATAATAATCTTTCTTTGGAATCCTATTCCGCATTTCTGAATGAAACATCTGCGGAAAATAGGTCCATGCACATCTCTGATGATACCTTTCTTCGAAGATAAAGCCAAAAGAAGTTACAAAATTTATGTTGACTCTTTACCTGTCAAAGGAAATGGCGACGAGCGAGTAGACCGATGAGAAAACTGACACTCCTTGAGCATACGCTACAGCTTTGCACATTACCTCGCCCAACACCCATGCTGTTTTTTGAACAAAATTCAATTAGTCTTTTTCTCGTAAATCCGGCCAATCAAGTTTAATTGGTTCTCTATGTGATCTCAACTGAAAATACGTAGTAAAAAAAGGAGAAAAGATATCTATTAAACGAGAGAAAGACTAACGATTTCCCTTACGTGTAAATATGTTTGCCAGTAGAGTTGTTGGAATACAGAAAAGAACCACGAGCATATCTGCCGTCGCCAAGTTTCGTATGAACAGGCTCGAGGCCGACTTCTTTCTGATTTTCCACGTGACAACATAAATCACCAGCCCATTTCCTGCCAGCCCGAACAACAAAATAGCCAAATTGGCTAGACATAGGAACACTGTAAACCCCACCGACTGTTTCTGACACTCTGGCTGGCCAAACAAACTGAAAAAGTCGGAGAATGACGAGATTCCGTCAAATTTACAAATCCCAGGGACACCAAACTCACTGCCATTGTCAGCCTCTTGTGAATAGTTAAAAGACTCTGTTGCTTGCTCAGGCCCATTATCAAATTCTACTTCCGGTGTGGCCATGTTTCCATAGATACCCTTTCTTCCTCCACTGGAACTTTTTGGAACTCACGAATACCGATCTTTGGTTGTGTTTCCCGAACACCAAAAAATAACTTGTTGTGCTCTCGCAAAGCTCAAATTACACACTAAGGCGAAGAGAACACGTAGAAGCCGTATATAACACGGGAATATTGCATGCCACACACAACCGTGATGTCTTCCACGGTTAAAGATGATAGCGGAACGGTTCCGTGAGAGACTGAGCGAAAAACTTTTTTGTTTAACTCGATCTTGTTTCTTTTTCTTTTTTACTTAGTCTCTCGGAGCTGGGATGGAAAGTGGGAATGGGACACACTGCTGTATACAGCAAGTGTTGTGACACACAACCAAAGTTTAACTGTGTCTCTCAATGATACTTACGTACTCAACAGGGAACCTCACATGCACAAGTAGATCGTTCAAGTGTAATCATTGCGAAAAAAAGTTTGTTTTTTTATTTGTTTATTTTTTCTTTTTCGCGAACGAGAATAGGGACAAAACAATAGATTTCTCTGAAAAAATAGGGTTGGTCAGTGACTTATTTGTGTGTCATGCTGCTCAAACCCTACGCGACAATGACATCTCAAAAGAAAGTTGCAATACATATCGATGCATAATCAGTGCACAGTATAATGCATGAATAACCAGTGTTTGTATGTGCAGTAATAGCGGAAACCTTAAAATTGAAATTTTGTTTCAAATATATTAAGATTAGGGACGACATTTCTTTTGATATGATGATCAGATCAATATTTCGCTATAATTATCTTAAACTTGACAACTTGACACGATGATGACAAGGTATTTTACATTTTCATACGTTGGAATCCGTCAGACAGAGCCGATTTTCTGACACTGACATTTATTCTTGCCAATTCTGCAACCGTCTCGAGTGAAAGCTGAAGAAAAACACCGACCGAAGAGCAAAGCGGAGATAAAAAAGAATCGGAGTAGTTTTGCGTGTTTTAACAACATGTCATGCTGAGCCACACTGTACTGCATTCGTAATGGAGTCGACAAAAATTATTACAGCCAGTTGTGTTGCCGGTGAAGCCTCGCATAAAAACTAATATTCCCTCCCGCTATCATTCGCCTAAGTTTAAATTTTGTGCAGTAGTTTTCACAACTCTCTCGTTAATACAACGATGATCACACGCAATAACTTTCATAGTGCGATAGGCTTGAACATGAAAAGCAGGATGTGTGTGGGAGTTATAAAAAACTCGGTACATTTTTAAATGGCTTTTCTGCGTTTCATCACAATATAAAAAAATGAATATGAAATGTGGTTCAAAACTGCATAAGACATTTGGTTCAGTTCCCTGAGCACATTTATGCTCGTTACAAAGATTAAACGTTTTATTCCCAGATGGGAGTTTTCTGCAAAATAAAAAGAAGTTGGGTTTTACAAAGTCTATTGGCTTCATTCAGGTTTTATTTGGAAAACCGAACTTTGCATGAGACGCAAGGATTATAGGATTATTACTATACCTAATTAAGTGGGCAAGTTTTAAAAAGGCTCAGTGACTTGAAAGGCTGTTATTCTCTTTGACTGCTAATTTTTATTGAAATAGTTTTAACTATTAAAGTAACACTCCCCCGCATTCAGAAACAAACGAGAATATCGTAACGACCATTTGACTAAGTCGTTGTAAACAAAACTCTTTTTTGAAGATTACATTCCATAAATACTTCAAGTACTTTCGCTATTAAAGAAATCCAAACTTTTCAAGCATGAGAACCCACCATATTTGTTTATTTTAGCAGAACACATCTGTACCCCAAAATGTGTAGTGACTTGGTTTTAAGATAATTTCGCATTTTACCCCAGGCAGAGGTTTGACTAAATCAACTTCTATGTTAGCGATCAGTTGAAACCCCCGTTTTACTCTGAAGCTTTACATCAAAACATCAGTTATGATAACAGATTTTTTTATTGATTTTGGTAACCACTCTTGATAGATCGTCGTCAATTTTCTTTCTATATAATGTATGCAAAATGGTCGCATTATGTATTAAAGCAGTACTAGAAGTCGCGATAGAACAAAATACCTTTCCCCTCTTTGAGTGTTCTTGTTATTTTGCATAAGTAAAGCTTCGTATTTTTTATTAGCAAATATTTGTACAGGTTTTCTTGTCAGGAATCAACTCTCCTTTATTTTCTAGTACCCTTATTGATACTACAGGAACGCTATTACAACTGGTCTCAAGTAGTTGTAAAATTGAGAGAGAAAATGGTTCTTCCCATCATGTACTTTCCCTACATGATTATCTCTTAAGACCGCAAAAGTTTAGATTGGGAGTTTTTGATGTTTGTTTAAACTGTTTTTCTCTGTCGTCGTTTCGAATTGTGGGGAAAATTTGGGAGACCTGTAACCTGTAGCGCATTGCATAGTAGCCAATATACGATAGCTACAGGGTGATATAAGGCGCCTGATGTTTAAAGGATGAGTCTGGAAGCATCCTCCTGAAGCGGAACAAAATTCACAATTGATTAGGTGGATACGATCCGCCTCCTCTCAAGGGAAATCGTTGCCGAAGGAAGGGAAATAGTTTTAAATAGACAATGTATGAGCTTCCCTGAAGCGTGCCAAACACAAGGACAGTCACTGTGTACAAAACAAAGACATGATTGGAATAACAAAATTTGAGTAGGAAACCAAGTAAACATTGGTAATGCTTGAAAAACAATCTATTTGTAAGTTTCAAACTCTAGATTAAAATTCTAGGAAAAAGCTGTGCCACATAGTGTCATGACTAGGCCTGATTATTCAAAAGTTTGCGCACGCTTTTTCCGTGAACAATTAGAATTTTTAATGTAATACTGTAGTGTGGTTTGCAAACTTGACGCATTTTTGTTCGAAATGAAGGTGTCGTGAACACCTCTGCAAATAAACACGGAGAGAACTGATAAAGATGCAAAGCCTTACCCAATACAATTAACATTGTCGACGTCTGACTGCACTCGAGCCGTCCATTCGGATCCAGATCTGTCCAAATTCTCTTTTCAAACCCTACTGAGACCTGTCCCAAGGCTTTGACAAAACCAGCGAGGCAATCAGTATCTGCCGCAAAATCAGCAGATTTCGTCATATTGTCAAACACAACATCACTCCAAAATCCTGCTTCCTCAGCAAATCCAAACTCTCCCCGAGCTTGATAGATGAACGTTGGCACAACAAAGTAGTATTCCGCTTCCTCTAGAATTTCAGATAGCCTCGGAATTCCGTCAAAATCTCGAGTTAGCTTTATTCCCGCTGCCTTTCCGCTCTTAAAATAAACTTCCAAGCCATTTGATACTTGCAAAAACTGACCGACATTTCCTTCCTCTGATGATGACACTAGTGCCGAGCCGCTGGCATCCAACAAACGCTTCATATTCCTCCCTGATAGTTTTACCAAGTGGGCTCTGTTGTGGTATGGTAGCCATTTGTTCACATCAAACATGGAAATTCTCGAACGTGCTGAAATTTCACCGAGGAATAAAGCTCCAGCATGATACACGCTATGAACTGGAAATTCAAAAGGTTTCTTGTTTCGTAATGATGCCCACTCAAGTGCACAATGGACCAGTGCATCAGCAACGAGGTTACCAAGGTTGCACTCCTGGCGCCAGCACATTTTACCTCCTTGAAGACGTGCTCGGGTAAAGCCCAGAGTTGACGCTTTCAAACTCCGAACTTGGGCTTCTAGCCTGGTATAATCAATCTGGGCAGCTTGAGCTGCGCTATTCCCTAGAATTGAAAGTAGAATTTAATATAAAAAATACAAAGCGCCGCTCTTTTTAATTAAAGTTTTAATTAAAAGAATCCTGCCGACATATAGGAGGCCGGACCGTCTCCACCAGTTTGCTCCGGTTTTCAACCAAGTGGAACTGGCCCGTAGTAGCGTCCACGTCAAATATGAGATTTCCAATAGAGCTCCCAAACTGACCAGCTGTTGCTAAGTAGCCGTGTTTGAACTGAATCGGGTAGGCATTTCCATTATGATTATTACTTCCATGGGCAGCTCCATAAAGAACAAGTTGCACTTGTGGAATCATTTCCAGGATTTCCTGTCCTGTGGCTTGGCTACCATCACCAATCGCTATGAAACTTTTTATGTCGCTATTTCTGTCTATAACTTGTTTCAGAGCTGGAATTACTGGGGTAAATTTAAGCTTCCCTGGAATGGCCAGTCTCTTTTTAAAAAATACCGAAAACACTTTTATGGCCTTTAGTATTAATTTTATAACTCCATTCACATCATACTTCAACAAGTGGGCTGACGAATCCGATCACGCCAATTTTAATCTCAGTGTACTTTTCCACATCGAGAATAGTTATTACTTTAATCTTCTCATGAATTTGGTAGGCTTCACAAAATTCTCGTTCCACCGGTCCAATTTGTGCGGAGTCATTGTACGCACAAGCATTCGCCAAGGTCACACTGCCAGGGCTTAACATCCGGAGAAAGTCGAGAGTTGCTGCCAAACCACCTTCAAATTCTTTCAGCCCTAGACTCTTCACATTTCCCGTAAAAACACGCATATTTTACAGACAGATATACTCAAAATATATTAATTTAATCATTTTCCATGAATTTTTTACTATGACATGTGGCCGAAAATGTTTATCCACGAGCTCCCCGAACTTCGACCATCCTCCGTCGGATGGAGAAATCCAACCGCTTTCACCACCAACAAGGTTTCCACTTGAAAGTCTAATTATGTTTCCGGGAAACACAATGCCTTCATAAACCGACGAATCATTCAGCCAGTGGGCTATGCTACGAAGACCTCCAGTACAGTTGAACACCGTTTCAGCCCTGTTCCCGCATGGCGTAGGAGTTTCTAAGGTAAATGAACCTCGCTTTGGACGACACAAAAACAACAAAAGCTTTCCACTTTACATTCAATTTTAAAGGGACACTGTATCTAGGGAATCTTATGTTTGTACCTCGAAGCTTTCAACCTGCCCACGGATGTCATTAAAATGAGTAATGCCGATGGTGACGCAACTTGCCCAGTGTACAATGCAACTTTCAAGTACAATTAAAATTAATACAAGTTTTGTTCTCGACAGCAGTCCTATTTCGCAAGCGTCCATGATAACTTGACAAATTGGAACTTTTTTTTTTGAATTACTACATCCTATTCACGTTACTCAAGTAGTTACCTCGTCCAAAAAGGCTTCTCAACTTCACTGAACGCAAGCTATTGCCATATTCAATTAATATTTACTCTTTTAGAAAGAATATTAAATAGTATTCTCTATAAAAAAAAAAACTTCATCCATTTCTATGAAGCTAAAAACTCAAAACGGTAACCCAACACAAGTGCCTTTTTCAAGAAAATCATTAGAAACATCATACTATCAAATTCAATTATTTTAATTATCGGGATATTTTATACATAAAAAAGGCTGTTATTCAACGTTCCTTGGTTGAAAAAATCCTCATCGAATGCCCAAACATTAGGCTTAATTTACATCTCTCAGCATTCACTGTAGTGTGAGGTGAGTGAAACGAACCGTGTAATTTGAGCAAACTGCATTGCACAAAAAAACTTTCCCGTCTTATCAATAGCGTAGATAGAAGTGTTTTGTGGCCAATCATAAATTAAATCAAACGCGAATTACTTTGCACAACATTGAAAGTTTTCGAATATACTTTTTTTTCTATTTATAGTTGAGTCATCAATACTTGGCAGAAGCTATTTTACCCACGCTTATCCGCTTTGGTTGTTGGTTTGAAATATGCTTGTACCTATGCAGGAGCAGAAGGAACTTGAGAAATGGATTTTCGTTAAGGATTTCTTTGAAGGAAAAAAACTTCATTAAACTTGGCGGGTGTTTTGGTTTAGCTTATGAAAATAGTATTACAAACCACGCTGGAGAGAAAGATTACGAGATCAAATTTCCTAGAATTATTTAATTAAGGTGGATAAAGAACGTAAAGTAGTTCATGGTTAGCTATATGCATCCATTAAACATGTTTATCTTAAGTACACAAAAACATATATTAAACATGACGTATAAGATAAAATTGATATTGACACATCAGGCTTATCAATACATTGGCATATGTTCGGAAATCATATAAAAAGTGGATGCAGTGAAGAGGATTTCAATTCCATTAGTCTCAAGTGTAGGTTAAATATTATATAATTTCGCAACAATGGCGCTGTTCTGTCCCTTCATAGTTTTCCTTGTTGGAAGTCTTTCGTTTGGGACGCTTGTCTCCTCAGAGTCCTTTAACTTAACGTCTCCACCTGTCACAAACTGGGGCGAGTGGGGGAGATTCGAGAGCTGCGCAAATGGCCGTCTTGTTCAAGGCGTTCAATTAAAAACTCAAAAGTTTTTGGGACTACTTGGAGACGACACGGCTGTAAATGCCATTCGACTTGCTTGTGGAGATCCATTCAATACGAGCACTCAGTGGATTAGCAGCTCTCAAGGTGACCTTGGCACGTTGGGAAGTATTTACTCGTGCTATCCAGGCTACATAAATGGATTCCAGTTACGGGTGGAACCACCTATTGGAAATGGGGACGACACGGCTACAACCAACATCAGGATATTTTGCAGTAATGGACCGGATCCAAACTATTACGTAGAATGCGGATGGACTTAATATTGGCGTATGGGGGGAAGTGAGACGCTGCTTTACAAACCAGGCTTTCTGTTCGATTCAAACTCAAGTTGAAGCTTGCTCGACTACAAGTACAGAAACAAAATTTTTTATAGAGAGTAAACAATTTATTTATTTACTTTGCTGAACGGTATTTAATGGGATCTTTCTGTTTTTTATACGTTTCAGGTGACTGTACCGCATTAAATAATATCGTGACACAATGTTGTGACCCATCTTAATAAAATCCACTGCGTCTGTCGAAAGAGAAATGTTATGAAATAAAATTGAAATAATACGTCACATAAAATTCCAGGACTTGTTTTTTATTTATCCTGGGCAGAATAGTATTATCCAGTCATTCATATTTGTCTCTGTCTATTATGTTAATGCTCAGTCAACTTTTGTAATAGAATGTAAGTGGAAGCACTCTAACATCTGAGGGCAGAAATGGCTCAGCTGCAGCCTAATATTTCATTCAATGCATTTTTTATAAAGCTAGTAAGGATTCCAGACCCAGAGGTAAGACCAGAAAAGGCTAAAAATCTAACTAAAAGTAAGCAGATATGGACTAAGAACGAATGCGAGAAACCGGTTTGGTCTTTGTGCAAGACAATGAACTGATAGGTGAAGCGCATTGGTAGAACATTGTATGAATACATACAAAACTGTGAGTAATTTTTATATAATGCTATAGTAGGTACCCGTGATAATATAGCAACAATTTTTTAAGTATGAAACGTGCACGCCAAAAATTATAGACAAAGGAAACAAAGAAGAACCTTTCCATGCGTGAGATTGTGTAAGGAAGTCCTACACTGGCTGTTCTTGTCATTTTGCTGGCGGTTGTGAGTGAACACGAGAAATTTCCAGCCTCCAGATTTTATTATAATACTTTTGAAAAAGGTCAATACAAACGGACCATGAAAACGGAAAGGCAGCTAGCTATGGGTCTTAGCAACGGCCAGGACGAGGAAGAATTAGGCCACGACAATCACACAAAAGAAGCCCTCCACTTGTTATCCCTCTTGCCAGTTGAGGTAGCCTTGGTGATTTTCTGCAGAAGGAAAAACAATTTCGTGAGAGCTTATAAGAGTAATATTTGCAAACCTGACTTTTTCAAAGGTTTGGCTACAGGTGATTCAAAAACTGCCACCAGCTGGGTTACTGAATGCTTCGAGCGCTGCAAGGATTTTGGACCAGTTCAGTCATGTCTTTAAAACGGAGATGTTCTTGGAACTGGTTTGTTAGAAGCTTTTTTTTATAAATATTTGCCCTGGAAAATGGAAAGTTGATATTGCGTTTTTATACTAAAACTTGCTTAGCTGTTCGCCAACGTATTCCCCTACTTGGAAAAGAAGGACGTGTTTTCCCTTCGCCTCGTGTGCAGTTCGTGGACCAAGGGCGTCGACAAGTTCTTCGAAAGCCTGAGTCATTCTGGTGGAAAAAGTGGAGGTAGGAGCAGCAGGTGTGCTTACACTAGTCTGGAAAGGTTTAGCAAAAAATTCCATCCAAGAAACGCCCAAGCTTTCATGGAAACTATGAGTAATCACTGTGGAAATCCGTTTCCAACTCGGTCGATATGGCTCTCCGAGCTAGGCCCTGGTTGTTTCAGGATTGTTAAAAAATTTGGCTGCTTTCTCAACCACGCTCGGATTCACGTTGCCGGAAACGACTTGGAGGTATTGGAATACCTCCGAATTTGCTTAATTAGACTGCCAAACATAACCAGTCTGAATTTAGTTTTGTTCTTACACACTCCCACACCGGTGGATGCTACTGAAAATTTCCTGTTTCCAGAGCTCCCACGTTTGACTCGAGTGAAACTTAGTTGGCTTCGGATGCGACTAGGAGGAATCAATGACACAAGGGAAAGCTGTTCAATTCCTCTCACATTTTTCAATACTTTAGCCGCCAACTACTCGAGACAGCTTACAAGCTTCGAGTTGCTACCACTTCGCTCAAGTAAAACATTTCCGCTAGGTAATTACTCATATCCTGCCCTTTCACAGTTGGCGATATCAGTTTCATCCTGGCTCGACCTGGAGTCCCTCATTAGCCTTCGTAATTCTCCACTTGAAACTCTTTCCCTGAGCATATCCTCCAACCACATGTGTCAAAATATGGATTCTATATTCGGAATACTTTATCTTTTTAACGAGACACTCACTCAACTTGAGCTTTCGCTTCCGTTATCAGAGTTTGGTGAAAGTTGTCCTCTTCCTGTAATGGAATTTCCCAAGCTGAACAAATTGCACGTGAAAGCTGGTCATATTGGCTCAATAGATTTTGTGAGTCAGCTCAAAAACCTGACTTCCCTTGCGATTCACAGTTTCTCTGGAGATTTTAATGAGCTGAAAAGCTCTAGCCTCGAGTTGATTAAGTACTCTAAATTAATGAAATCTAAAGACGAGCCTCCACTCATGTACCTCTCAAACATTTGGCATGTTCTTCCTAATCTTGAGAATCTTGAAATTTGCATTCAAGATACTTCCGGTCTGTATCCAGTCAAAAAGGCAAAGTTCATTAGGTCCAATTGGACCTCTTCTAATGGCAATTAAAATTATGAGCGCCTTTTATAATATGAACAGAGTCGTTTAAATCGATTAATATATACAATCTGTAAAGGCTTGGTGTAAACATTCCTACCTGCCTACCCATCTTTCCGTTGGTACGCCATTCCCAATAAAATTAAAACTTTTGACATGACAACACCACCAACACCCACATACTCCTCGATCTACCAATCCAAAGGGAATACATTTGTGATCATCCAAGTATCCAATTACGCAAATGCCCAATTTAGTAGTTTGCATGAACACACACTTTTTTGTCTCTCCTTTTGCCACCCAAACCTATTTCTAGGCATTGTATTGTATGAAATTGGGTTACACGCGAAAAAAAACTTCAAAAACATTCCTACACGTGTGTGCGTTGGGTAAAATCATCTAGTTCTATTACCCAACCACCAAAAAAAGATCGATTACAGTTAGTAGACAAGTATTTATCTATTTTTCAGTGAAAATAAAATGTATTTGTGCATAACGCTATCTATTGTCTATGTATACCAATTTGTTTCACTTAGTTTCCCTCTGGTAACTTGGCCACATTAAAAAACAATTAGTTTTCTTTATATGCTCTGAATCAGCCTTGTTTTATAAACATACTGATAGTATTCCAAATTAAATTGTTGATTTGGAGTTATTAAGAAACGACTTAATATAAGTTTACGACACAACTTTTGATTACATCCTAAAGTTAATTTTACAAGCAAGTAGGCACCGTAGCATAGTAAATTTTAATCTAGATTAGAGGGGTAGGGGGAATTGCCCTTTAATTTTAATTGGGCTTTTTTTTGGAAGGCAGGAAGATAAGGCGAACTCAAGAATTCCTACCAAAATGTTTTGAACTTGTTTTTTGTAGCAGTTTCCATTGTGCTGTCGTTTGCGTTTGGTGTCTGTCGAATAAAAATAATTCTGTGAAAATGTACGACCACAATTTGATTTGTGCTTTGGCAAAGTTTTGCAAATTCGCACATTTCCTCGGCTCCTGCCCATTCCTCGTGGATACCTCATCTGAAAAGTTTTTCGTCACGAAGTTCGGTCTACTCAGAAGTTTCTGTTACTTGCTAATCACGACCATCTACGTTGTCGTTTTTCTCCCTCATCAAGTTGTCAAAATGTATTTGCTTGGTAACTTTGAACAGTTTTTGTACCTCATGATGATTTCTTTGTGTGCCCTGCTCGGAATCCTTATTTTGTCAACTTTCACCTTGAATGCAGAAGGGCTTGCGACCATTTTTAACTATGGCATTCATTTTACCAAGACGTTTGAAGAATTCTTACCAAACTACTGTGGGGCTAAGTGCAACAAACAGCTAATCCTGTGGATTCGCAGCATGATTGGTTATCAAACCATAATTGTGTTGTCATTTTGCCTTCACTATTTTCTCTATCCTCACTCCGCCTTCTACCTGACATCTGAAGTCCAGCCAATGTTCATGAACAAATTTGTATATATTTCGTTTGGACTGATTTACTCATGGGCGGTCGTCAATACCGGGCTTGTCACACTTCTTGTTCTCATCATTTTGGTAGTTTATTTTGTTCTTTTTGTTCGTATCTACGCGTATGAATTTCGGATGGGCCCTACCGTTCCCCATCGACGCTCCTCAGACCGCTTAAGAACTGTTGAAAACTTTCCGAAATTGTACCGCTCTACTGAATTGATAATTTACATGCAAAACTATTCTCACTTCAATTATTCTCTTGCCAATGCAGATAAATGTATGGTTTTTGTGTATCTTCTCATTTGTGATTTTATACAAAAACTGGAATACCATCCCTCCTGGGGTAAAGTGCATCCTGATTGTGTACGGAACTGTGATCTTAATCGTGTGGAGTTTAACATTAAAAATGTTTTGGCTACATTAATCTATGGAATGTAAAAACTAGAATGTCTTGGAAACGAGCCGAGGCGAGAATGCACACCCTTCGGAAAAATTCAAGGGATTACTGGGATGTGAAATACTTGCAAAGATTTAGAAAAAGTTGCAAACCATTGTGTGTTGGCTATGGTAATTTATTCAAGGTTAAGCCTGTATCTGTTTTAAAGTTTTTAAGGATGGTAAGCCGAGGAATCCTCAAGTCGTTTCTGACCTTGACAAAAGAATAGGAAAGCGTAGGGAACTGAAGGTAGCTGGAATGTGATGACCGTGGAGTGCCATCTAGTTTCAAAAAAACTAGGTCTTCAAACAGCAAATAGTATGATATAGAACAGGGAAAGCAAACAGAAGATGCGTTATTTACAATTTCTTTTGCAGAGATCTCATAAAATAATGAGGTAATCGATATTTTGTTGAAGTTTCTACTGAAAATGTTTTTCGCATGTAAGTTTTGTAACTTTTTTCCGCAGAAATGACTGTGCACTTGATACGATAACGTCATTCATCGATCAAAGTGTGTAAAAAACAAAGTTGTTTTTGGGATTATTCATCGTGATTTGATAAGCAAAGCTGTACGTTACACATCTAAATCTCATATAAAACTGACCAGGGACGATGTTCCAGTTCATTCTAATCCCAATGCATACAGTTGTTCACCGTTAAGCAATCAGGAAAGTAACAGAGCAGGCATTTGGAAGTTAAAATGGCAGTGTTAGGATTTTTAGCGATTTTTAGTTTATTTAGCTTAGGCTCTGGGGCAAATATAAATATTACTTCGCCAATAATTACAAATTGGGGGGTCTGGGGAAGATTCCAGGTCTGTCCATGGGGCCGTGCGGCGCAAGGATTCCAGCTGAAAACTGAGCCAAATCAGTATCTAGGTGACGACACAGCTCTGAATGCCATCCGGCTGTTTTGTGGCGATCCATTTCGACCAGATACGGCAGTAGTATCAAGTACC
>VICI01001165.1:0-25191 GCA_019593645.1 Akabosia matsudoensis | reverse complement strand
ACACCCCCGCGGCATTACTACTCCTCCTTGACGAAAAAAAATATAACAACTTTTTACATAAGGTTTACCACGTTTAGAGTCTTCTCGCTAGATCCGGGAGTAAAAAAAAAGCAAAAAAAGAAAAAATATGAAGCATGAACAAGCTAACCAAATAGAAAATAGAAGCTTTGTTAGTAAAGTACAGTGTATTTTGTGAATGTGGAGTGGAGTAGATATTGGGTATCTTTGTGTGTTAACGTTGTTGTACTATGTTTGTGTTTTTTTAACGTCCCTTTTCTTCCAAAGAGGAGGGGCTGGGGAGTCAAGCCAGCGAATTGAGAACCAGCGAGAGTCCCAGTTTTGCAGTGTTGCCAGATTGGAAATAACCTCTAACTCTCCTTCCCAAAATGTGAGGAGAACTGAAGAGAACGGATTGCATTATAACAGTCTTGTGTTAAAATGTGAAGAGGAAAAAAACTGGTAATGCGTCATATCATATATGTCTACGGGCTAAAAAGTAGCTCTTATTTTTTTGGATTCAGAGGATCCATGTAGGGAACAGAAAAGCATTCTTAGTTTGACTTTGGTTGGGATCAGTAGTTCTTCTCAAGAGAGAACAGAGAGAGAGAGAGAGAGAGAGAGATTCTACTGCGTAGTAGTTTTTTCTTTCCTTCTTTATAAAAAAAGCTAAAGAAAGAAGAAAAAAGGTTGTTAAGAATGCTGTCTTTTAAGAAATATGCTGTGGTTATTTTATGCGGGAGGTGGAAATAAGGGATCATTTTGGAGGAAAAAAAGGGAACGTTACTTTTATATTTTCTTTTTTTGGGTAGTTTCTCTAGTGGTGGTAGCAGTGGTGGTTGTATAATAAAAAAAGTAAGATATTTTTGGATTTGGAATAGAGATTTTGCTTTCACAAACGAGGATGGAGATGGGCGGCTGGTCGATGGAGGCGGAATGAAAAAAGTAAAAAAAGATTTACTTTTTTTTCTGGTTAGATTGTTGCAAGGGATTAAATACGGAGATGGATGAAAAAAAAAGAAAATTGCAAAAGGAGAGAGAGAGCGCGCGAGAGAGGAGATTGTTTGTGAACACAATAAAGTAAAAGATAACAATTAAAAACAGTCAAGAATAGTTGGGACTGGGGATGATGATGGTGTGCCAGGATTTGAGCCATAATGGAAATGTTCTTAACAATGGTGATGAGATGAGAAGGAGAGAGACAGAAGAAAAGAAAAAAAAACTTGTTGCGAAATAATTAGACACAGGGTCGTTGTCACGATGTGTATGGGGTAAAATAACACCCGGGGGCGAGACAGAATAAATCTCCAAAGATTCATTTACGAAAGAAATATGTGATGAAAATGAAATGTGAGTTGAAACAAGATTCTGACTGAGCAAGTTTCCATGAAAAGTAAATGACAAAAGGGAGAGAGCTCAGTAGAGTGGACTGAAATCTGAAACAGATTTGGTCATGATGACAAGTTTTTTTTAACGTAGCGAAAAACTGGCATTTTTATCATTATTATTATTAGTTCCTCGATGACAAAAAGGCAAGGTTGAGCATAAAATGATAAAAAATAATGTTATAATGTTTTTGCAAGGAAAAAACAAATGCGAATGATATTTTGTTCTGATGCAACTGCCATCTTTGGGTAACGCAGTTTCTGCTTGTTACAATCTTTAAGGGCTTGTCCTGCCATCTACCGAGTGGTTAACTAAATAAAGCTTGCAATTTATAAATTACAACGCAACCCTGGTGCAAATCTTGCAACAGTTAGCACGTTTCTAAAATACATTTTCCCAAACAAAATGCAATGCGTTGTTATGACAATTTTTTTTTGTATAAAATCAACACACCAAACAAAACTAGCAAAATTAATAAGCTATACAGTAGACTGGACAACAATCTACTAACTAGTAATAGTTTTAGCACATTTCTTGAGAAATTTCATTTTAGCACGTTTCGAAATAAACAATAAACAAAAAATAAAAAATTATGCAATAGCATCAGCAAAATTAGAAACAATACAACAGATTAAAAAATTGTTTTTATTGTTTAATATTTTTTTTAAGTGCGAATATTTGTTCTCGGATTAGCTACAAAACAAAACAGATATTAGGAGGAAGAAAAAAAATCCATAGTCAACTTACTTCTCGTCATTAGGCAACTTTTTTTTTAAAATCCAATAGAAAACCTTCCCGGAAACGATTTCGAGTGTTTTATACATATTTTTACATAAAAAAGTTTATGTCGCACATAAAGAGATCAAACAGAATTTTGATTATGCGAGTGAAGATAAAAATAAGTATTAATACTGGAAACAGTTTTTTTTTCTTTTGTTTTAAAGAGGTATACGGTTGCTTGATTGTGATATTATGTTCTTCTTTTTCTGTTAACTATGTCCATTATTGGATGTCGTTGATTGGAGTTGTTCAAGCTTGAGTAAAAATTGCTCCCTCGCTGAAGCCTCGTTAAAAATTAAATCAATGAATTGTCTATGACTGGCACAATCCTGTTCATTATACCGCTCCCCACAACACCTCCCTTCGTCCTCATCCCCGTCTTTGTTCACAACATTAGTGGCTTTCGCGATTTCCCATATTTTCAACCACAGACCGGTTAGTTCACTACAAGCAAATGCAGTTTCCTTGCTCTCCAGCTCGCAAATCATGTCTAAAAATATTCTAAACTTTTTCAAATTTGACAACTGCTTCAGCATCTTAATCAAAATGGCCAAGGTAATCCCTGTACTCTTCATTTTTATCGAGTCTGCTCTTCCAAGAGTGACTTCCTCAAGATTTCGCTCACTCCCTAATAATCCTTCTAGTTCAGTGGACAAGATTTGACTACCACACAAGGTCAACTTTTTTAACCCTTTTGGTAGCAAATTTAAATTGTATATCACCGGCATTCTCTGTTGGGCCGTGCCCCCACCAACACTCACAACGATTACAAACCTCCAGTCGAAATGGAGCGAGAGGTCTTCCAACTTTCTACACTTTTCAAATATCTCACAGTTCAACTCGTCACTGTACAAATTTCCTATATCATGCAGCTCCAAAACTTTGATTGACTCATAGTTGGACTCAATCACGTCCTTTAAAAACACGGCACCTTGAGAAATATCTGTTTCATAGCGCTTTAGCTGCTTTTGCTGTTCCAGCAAGGGCCATACGTCTTCACGACAGGAGCACTCGTTGGCCCCGTTGATAACAAGATTGTCCAGCTGCGGAAACACGAGTGAAGAGGGTACGGCTACTTCGTCAGATCGCTTTTCCCCGGCGACAAGCCGCTCCCCACAAGGGCACATTGCATTTAGCGTTTTTAGCGTTACATTATGCCTCGCGAGAAAACTAAAAATCTGGTTCCACTCTGTGTGTCTCACGAGGAACGCTATATTCAGGGATTTTAACGCTGGAAAGAGAACCAGCTCGTTTCCAATTATGGCACTGAACGTCCTACTCACTTGCTTCGGGCTCCGGTCCAAAAACGCCCAGATCCCAATTTCCAAGTGGTGCAAATGCTTTAAATTGTTAAACACCCGGGCACACCCTGCATAATCCTTGAACCGCGTTTCAGACGACATTGTCGTTAGAAACCGCAGTGACTCTAGATGCGTACACACGGACAAAATTCCGAGAACATTTTCCGTTGACACTTGCGTCGTAAACGTAATTTCTTTTACGAGCAGGGGATATATAAATGCTGGATTGAACGGGGCTGTGTGTAAACTTGTAAACGTGCAAGAGCGTATCCTCTGGGAAAACACTCGCGGAAGATACTCCGCCAGAGGATAGTCATCATTAAAGGTCACTTCGACTGTTGAAAACTCGTCGACGTTTCCGCACCATTCCTTGTTCACAATGCGATGCGACAGACGATCCTTTTGAGGAACGTACGAAAACACTTGGCTCCATATCTATATTTTAAGCAAAAAGCAAAACAAAATTAAAATTTCCTCCGATTCCCAAGAAAAATCCTTTGACTTTTAACTCTGACCTCTTTTGGTAGCGACATCAATGGACTTGGAGCTATTCCTGGGTCAACTTCATTTCTACTCTCAACACAAGCCCGTTTCGTTCCCAGCGTCGATTCCATTCTCTACACCAAACCTAAATTTTAAAAAAAAGAAAGATTTCATACAGATGAGTATCTTCATGACGAAGACTAGCCAGTCTTTTACCAGTTATCCCCATGGCAACTTTTGTTAATTTTATTTCCTCACCTCTTGAGATTACAAGTCCAATAACCTTTTTTTTTCTAGTATTTTTTTTGGTGTATAACGCTGTTATGTAATCGTTTTTTTTTTCATTAACTACTTCCTATCTTTGGTACATAAAAATACCTAATTATAATGTCGTTGTAATCACTCCCGTTGTAATTACCTGCAAATTAAAAAAACACTAATTAAAACATCTTCAAACATTTTATATGCTATCACTCCTTTCACTTTCTCTCCATAAAAAAATAAAATTTTTTGTTTTTTTTTTCCACACTGGGCGAGAAAAATTATGTTTTATCCACAAAATCACCTTCGCCAAACAAAGATACAGCCTTGACGAATTATTATTTCCATAAACGCTCAACGTGCTTCCCCTCTGATGCTCTGGTTTTTTTTTTGCGCTAAATATTCATTGCAATATCACTTTGTACAATTAAATGTTTACCTTCCCAACAAAAACATTTTAGTTTTATATACAAGAATGAGAGACAAGTTGAGTGTTGAATGCAATGCAGTCAAGGTTGTATGGCCATGTACAGATTTTTTTTTGAGCCTGTGCTACATTCACTAAAAGCAACATATTTTTGTATGCTGCTCACTCGCAAATGTCTCATAGCTCATATGCGTTTTTGGGTTTTATGAACAAGAACATGATATGCTTGCAAGAAAGAGTTCACAAGAAACGAAGAAACTAGCAAATTTCCTATTCCAGCAAAGCAACGTGGATAAATTTGTGTGTGGTCTAATATGAACTATCATGCATTATTTGGTAAACTAATGGGTTGAATTTTTTTTTGTAACTGATGAGCTTTGATACACATTTGAATACTCTTTATTTTTTCTTTCGAAATGTATTGATTTTTTCGTTTGTATACAAATTTATCGTGTTTATCTGTAAACGTTAAAATGTTGTTATAAGATTGTTTATTTTTATATCATGATAAAAATTATAAATATTTCGTAGGTATCGGGAGTATATTTAAATATTAATTAAATATGGTACAACTGGTTGGTCGTAGATGTAAAAACGCAGTCCGAGACGTGACAATTTTTTCTTACAGGAAGAGAGATTACAAATGGGACGGATACAGGGATTATTGAAAAAGAAAGTTGGAGGAACGTGATTGGTAAAAAAAGTGGTTTGAATTAGGGACAGGATGTTGAGACAGGCAAAATTCAAATGAGGTGCTGTTTGGTTGGATTTACATTTTAGAAGGAATAAAATTTGGACGGAGAGAAAGTTGTTTTCGTAGAAGGACAAAAACTTGCATTTAGGCAGCACTTAATAGCTATAAAGTAAGGTTAAAAAAATAAAATGAAAATTGTAAAAGTCACGAAGATCTTCGGGTTAAATTGTGTTGTTTATAAATTTCGAGGAGTTCTTCGTCCATGTGCTCTTGTTGTCTGCGGTAGAGGAAATACAGGAATGGGAAGGCGATCAGGACGACAAGGCATGGAAGCAGTAACATCCACCATTTTATGTCGCTGTTTTTCTTCGTCAACTCTGAAAACAAATTTAAAGAAGCCGAACACTGATTGTTATTATCTTTTGCTTTGTAAAAAACTTGAATAACGATGGATTATCTGGACGATACCCTTACGAGACAACAGCGGAGAGTCAGATCCATTTAAAATTGGCGAGTTGGATGCGGCCGCCTCCGCTTTCTGTTTGATTTCCTCAATGATTGAGTCCACATTACTCAGGTACACTTGTCCATTATTGTCTTGGTCGTCATCATCACTGGTGGGAAACTCTTCGCTGATAAAATCCACAGAGGCTCCTGCCTGAGGAGGGGGTCGCGCAGAGTCATCAGTCAAATCTATCAGAATTCCTTTGGAGGGAACTTTAATCACCCGACGCGCGTGTAATTCGGTATCGGAAAGCAAATGATTAATCCTTTTCAGCTCGGCGATCTAGTAAAACCAAGAGAACCTCAATTCAAGTTGATAAGCACCGTCATGAGTCATGAGTAATACTACGATAAGAGATAAGCTGGAATCATTTACCGTAGTGTTGTAAATAAGCGCAATCCCTTGAAGGGTGTCCGAAGGGAGCACCAGCCTTTCAATAAACTCATCCTCCCGCTTGGTCCGATATCCCAATCCTTCTAATTCGAATCGGGACTTATCAACACGTTTGGCCATGTCATGCCTTATCAACCTTAACTACACAACATAACACACACAGTCCTACAAAACAGAATATTTATTTTTTGGCTTCACATATGGCCCAGTTTTGTCCTATTGTTTAAACTAGAATTCCATGTGGTTATCTGTGGCCAGTGAGTATTTTCAATACACAAGGTTTGCGTTACGGTCACCATTTGTGCGTAATTAAATTAAACATAAAATTATTGTGAACACGCTCTTTTCTAATGAACATTTAAACTGAGTTATCACCACAAACCACAAGACGTCATCAGCAGAAAAAAAAACATCTCGATGATGGAGAGGCAGAGTAGTCAGACGAAAAAAAGAGAGATTTATCGTGCAATTGTCAGCTGGAGTCAGTCAGTTGTGAACATCAATCCGATACTGTCACAGCAACACATATATCGTCATAGTTATCATATCACCATGTTATAGTTTAGTTGGTCTGGCGAAACCAGGTTGAGAAATGGCTAGTAACATGATGGTAGAATGTGCGGTACTTTCTCGTTTCAAAAGATCATCAGCATCAGGTACCTGCTTCTTCATACCTGATTTTATAATTGAAAGACAAGTCCCGTAATATAAATAGCCGTGATGACTTGTTGTGAAAGTATGAGATCATGTTTTTGGGGCAGCTTGAGATGTAATCTCTGCAGGAGAGACTTGTAAGTTGTTTTGAATGAACAAAGGCCGACTGAGAAAAATTTATGGACGCTTTCATTTTGTTGACTGATTGACGATTGATAAGGATTAAGGATCATTTTAAAACGTTATTTCCTTTCATCAAGAAAATACGTCCGTGTTTACTGCGAGAATATAATACAAATATTGATTTACAACAGAAGTTCAATGGGAACAAAATTTTAACAATGTAAAAATAAGTTAGGAGGAAAAAGGAACACTAAAACGTGTAGGAAGGCTCAATGTGAAGTATCTAATAAGTTATGATTAAGTTTGTAACAAAGTAACAATTAATAGTCCATTTCCATTTCTTCTCCGTCATCAGCCGCCATTGGACAGTTTCTTCGAGTATGTCCCACTTGATGACACAGTCCGCATTTACGAGTTTTCCGAGCACCCCCTGAGTTAGCTCCACCTCTACCACGAGCTGCCCCACGTCTTGGGGTTGTAGCAGAAGCTGCGAAACGCGAAGTTTCATGGTCGGATTGAGCCGGTTCAGCATCGTTCCACTGAAAAAAGTCACATCGAGGTTCTCCTGCGCTATAAGGCACACTGCACCCATAGAATTTCCGACCTTTGTTTGGCCCGTCTTTCCGAACAGTATACCTTTAAAAATGAAATAAAAAGCATCTTAGATATAATATTGAAAAAATAAGTTACTAAGAACTTTAATTGCAATTCAACTCACGTTCCTGCTTGCTTATCGCAATGGCAGTTAGGGATCACCTCGTTGGATTCTTGATTTCCCCGATTCATCGGCGCGTTATTCATTTGAGGTCGCTGGACGGCTCCACCACGGGATGAATTTCCTGATGGTGCATTTCTTAAGGCAGGAGGCCCCATGGTACCTGCATTGTTTGATCTGTTACTGAAGTCTGTGGTTCTCGGATTGGTGTTGCTATTTCCACTTTGGCCTATTTCGTCTTGCCATTCAAAATATCCACAGGTAGAACATTTGTAGAATTTTCGGCCACAATTTGGTCCTTCTTTCCGAACAGTTAAAAGACTAGGCGTTGTACCGCATGAACAAACATGATTTTCATCTACTACGTCTGACATATTCGAAGTTTGAGAGTTTTGATGGGGAACGGGATTGTTACGGACTGGCGGAGCACTTCGTGCAGGTGCAGGCGGATTTCTGGAAGGAGGGGGTGGGCCTCTATTCCCTGGCCTTCCACCACCAAAATCATCGTTATCGTTTCTTCTCGAGCTTCCCCCTCCACCAGGTCCCGGACCCGGACCTCTACCACCGGCAAAACCACCACCTCCTCCAGCTCCACCTCCCCCACCACTAAATCCACTTCCTCCTCCAGCCGCTGCATTTTCTTCAAGCAATCTAGCAAGCGCCTCATCTAAGCGTATCACTTGATCTTGTGCCTGAATGAAGACTTGTTTGTAAAGTTGAACCTGTTCGCGAAGCACATCTTCCGGACTTCTCCTTCCTTCACATATTTTTTGAAGATCTGCTTCCAGTCCAGCACGAAGATGCGGTTTGGACATTTCAAAACCCATTGCATCATACCCCTCAACCAATCCCATGCCAAGTTTGCCAGGTACAAAATGAACTCCTTGTACGCCGACGTACTGCCTTTGTTTAACTGTTTCAATGTGCTCAGCATGAGTGGCGTCTGTACCAATTCCATGCTTTTCCATGAGCGCGATCAGATCAGCTTCAGTCAATAGGTTTGGAGGCGATGTTTTTCCTTCTTTCATCTCAATTTTCGTTGGGCGAAATGAATCACCTTGATGGAAATCAGGTAGCTCCTTATCACTCCATTTATCGTAAATATAAACTTCCAAATAATTCCTCTCAATGACAGTCAATCCGCTTGTTATAAACTGACAAATTATGAGAAATTAGTACAGTTTAAGAATGACGGAACTTTTCATTCACTCCTCATACCTATACCTACCCTTTCTCCAGCAATCTCCAGCTCCACAACAGTCTCTTTACCCACTGCGTCTTTGGAACAGCACGCCAAGAAATGCCGACAAATTAGCTCGTAAACTTTTTTATGGTTGGCTGAGTGACACCACAAAACATTGTTTTGAGTTTTTTCGAAGATGGTGAGCTAAAAGTAAACTGCGTGGGTACTTACGACTTAGACCAGTCAGATTGTCGAATTTCGTTGGATGAATCGGAGGATGGGCCTGATCGGATTTCTTCCCATTTCGAGGATTTGGTCCATGGTTTAACAAGCGAGTGGCAAAGCCTAAAAAAATGCAAAGATGCGTAAACGTTACGAAAACCTCGGTTAATTTGGTAACATGGCGAGTGGATTACCTCCCCACTGATTGCTAACAGTTTGATGTTCGACCAATTCTTGGAGATTAAGGCTAGGAGGAAAAATATTTGTTTCTGTTCTTGGGTAACTAATGAAACCTTTCGTATAAAGCTCTTCAGCAATCTTCATGGCTTCTTTAGCACCGATTTTTAACTTTCTCGATGCCAGCTTTTCAAATTCCTGTAACGGAAACGCAAAACTGCTTATTATTCGACATCGAGATCAGCGTTCGCACTCTAGACTTCAAGACTTACTATGGTATCTAACGCAGTTGGTCTCCACTTATTTTTCGGCTTACTTTGGACTTTGGTAACGTGGGCGGTTGGATCGTCAAGCAGCGATTCATAAATTGTTTGGACTGCCAACTTATTAAATAATCGGACCCGAGCCCAGCTAAAGTGCACCATAAAATCGTCCACCTGATGACTTACTAAATGTTTATCAAAAATATGAAGATTAGAGCTACACATGGGATGAAGTCATTTCAAAGACGAAATTCGCACCATCTATTTTCCAAAACTCTTCTGCAATGAAATCCAATATCGACTTGTAACGTTCAACAACAAATCCTAAGGTTGGAAACTGACAGCTTCCGTAACTAATGAGCCTGTCAGATAGACTCATTGGAAACTTTTGCGTCAAACGCATCGTCTGGAAACGTGTAAATGCAGCTCCAATCCTTAAGTCTAGTTCCTGTCTAACGTCTACCGCATCGCTGACGCGTTTGTCGGGTCGGATTAGGTTTTGCATTGCTCTGGAAACAGCTTGCTTCGTAATTTCAGAGAACTTTGCTCGAAAAATCTGTAACCGGGGGTTTACGGAAGTGCACGTATTGATAACTTCATAGCCAATATTTTCTCCTTCTCTATCACAATCCGTCCAGATGACTAATACTTGGAAGTATGGAGCAAGGCCTTTTAAAGTTGCCTGTTTATAAGATTAATACAAAAACACCTTAACATTAGAATCCTAACCATACTTGTCTAATCAATCATTCTTTAATCTGCTCGCTATAATCACCTCTATATCCTTCATCCCATCTTGACACCCTTTTATCACTGGCGCATCAAACAGTTCAACTGGATCACACGAGTGCCATTTCCGGAATCTCGGGTCAAACTCACAATTAAGCAAATGGCCTGACACCGACGTCATCGTCATTTGAACATTTTGATTGCGAAAGTTTGCTTGAAACTCGTACAGCTTGTTGAACTTTGAACGGCTAGGTTTCTATTTGGAAAGCAGACATTGTTAAGTAAACCTCGTCAGACAAGACATTAAAGTTCATAAATAAATCTACATAGTTATCTTACCGTAGCCACTTGTCCATTTGCCAAGAAATGGGCGATACGCTTTGCAGCATCATTCTTCTCGGCAACGTTCAAAACTTTCATGTTGTCAGCTAACAGGTTATTACTTTCCTCCGACGTCACCTTATCAACATGATCATCCCCTCTTTCCAAATCAGAAGTGTGACACTTTCTCCTAACTCCCTCCAAGTGGACAGCTACCACTGATGATACTCTGTTACAACACAATTTCTTACTGAATAACCCTTCCTTCTTCACAAAACGGCTTATCGGAGCACCTAAGCTATGATAGCTTCGCTTATCTGGCCAATCTAGTAGAAGGTGGCTTATCCACCGAGAACAACATTCCTGATTTTTCCTGGCATTATTCCAGCCTAAAACCTTTCTAAAAACAACTAAATTCGAACTCATAAACTTACAACAAACAAAACCATTAAAAATTCAAAAAACTCTTTAATTTTAACAACTCGAACTAAGATTATTGATGAAAATAAAAGCAAACCACGTTGGCGGGCTTTGGAACAACAACAATGAAGTTCGAGTTTTGCTTGCATTGCATCAGGGTTTTTTGTTTTTCGTTGTGTTTTTCTCACTCATGAGCATTCTCTGTCAGCTGTGGTCACACTTTCACAGCGAGCGAACTGACGAGCAATAATAAACTTTAAAATGCACGTGCTGTATTGTTGATAAGGCAACTAAACAAACAAACTGCTACATCGTATCAGTAACATTTTCTGGAATTATTAGAGTTATCATAGGTCGACAAGCCCGTTTTCAGAATGAGTTCCAGTCTGATTTCTCGATTGGTTTGTCAAACGGCTCGTACTACTTGGTTCACAGGGAGACCAACAGTGCGACTACTGAATCAGGTTTCCTCTAGACATTGTCCTGGATTGTACTTCAGTACTTCCGGTTTCAGAAATAGGTAATTTTTGTCAATAATACTTTGTTATTTTAAATGCTATCTATCATCATGTGTTAACGTTTCAGCAAGGAATCCTCCAAAGATGATAAAGACGATGAACTTGACAAGCCCATACCATTTTCAACCTCGAAGGCGTCTCAAATCTCAGCCCATGATAACCTAAGTGGTGACCCGTTTCCTAACAGCCCGTGGTATCAGCCCTACGTAGTTAACATAAGCGTAGCCCTTTTCCTGATATACTTTTTAGCACTCCGTGAGGAAAATGATTTTGACGAATACATGGATACTCCACTCTGGGATAAAGTTCCAGGTCTGGAAAAGCAGCAGTTGCAAGTCGTCCTAGAGTACAACCGTAATAATGGCCTGGAAACAAAAGACATTGAAAGGCGGATTAGGGAGCTTGAAATGAATCCAGCGTCACCACCTCCGCGAATCGTCAAGCCTGCAGCGTAGTACTAGAAGTAAAGGCACAAGTCGTGTAGAATAATATCTTTCCTGAAATATGTGTTAATTTATTTTGAATTGAAGCATTGTCTGATTTAAAAATCCTGCTTTGCACGGAATACTTGTGTAAAAATAGAAATGGCATATAAAACAATTTTTATGTATTTTTGCTTTCTCGTATCTCAATGAAAGACGCGGAGGCAGCGATTATCCCCTATTTTTTTCAACTAGAGTAACTCTATTATCTTTACCTTGAAAAAAATTGTGAATAAACTCCCCACATTTTACTGTGGCTTGGAGGATTTATCAATGCAAATTTCAGAACTGGTTGCATAATGAGACGGAAGTAAAAACGTTGGGTTGGGGTTCTTTCTGACGAAGATTAGCTGGGATGAGCCTACCAAGCGAGAAAAATATTATTCGTATATGAAAGATGTGTGTTGAAAAGTACCCTGTCAGAATAGATTTTTATCATAAAATTGTCTAGTACCCTTTTGAGTACTTGTTTAGGCAGGCACTTAAACTGAAAAAAGGATAAAAAAATATTGAAAGCAGGATGATAGCCAAGTGAAAGCTCTGTAGTAAATAACTTTAAACAAAAGTTTATTTACATGTACATTACTTGTAAATGCAATGAAACGATAAAATAAAACTCAGTTTTAAACGAAATGTCACGTTCAATACTATTTTTATGGTCCTCCCGTAAAACCCAAACCACTCTCGGAATATTCTTGACAACTTCTCACTTCAACATCGTCTCTACTTTCTGGCCTTAAGATCTTCTTTGTCCTGATCCCACATCTAGCCCTACGTTCTTAACCATTACTACCAACCACCACCACTCCGTATTATTCTGTGGTTTATATAATTTTGTGCTTTCTCCTTTTTCTCTCGCTCGCTTCCAGAAAATGGCCAAAAAAAATTCACATCCTCTCATAATGTTCTCTTTTCTTCCTCTTATTGTTTTTGCCACATTTTCCATCCGTCTAATAAACTCTTTTTCCAGTCATGTCACAAGAGCACTCCTCTCTAACCCTTTGTCTCTTTATGAAACACTCATACTTTACTTTCACTCATTTTCCGCATTCTTAACCTACAAAATAAATAGCTTGTTTATTTATTCTACTCATTTTCCCTCTTATTAAGTCGCTTTGGCTTTAATAACTTTATATAAGCCTGCTAAAAATAAATAATAAACAAGACTTAGGACTTGAATAAATTCAATTTTCTCTTTTCAAGTCTTAGTTTTAAGCTATCACATTTAAACCTCTATTTTTAATTTTTTTACCATCCTATAAATACCAAAATCTCCAAATACATCACACCACATTTTGTTGTCTCTTTAGTCTCTGGTCTAGGACTCCTCTAGAATTTCCTGTCGAATTTTCTCTCTCTCTCTCTCTCTCTCGCTCTTTCCGACAATTTGGCAAAAGAAAAGAGAAGCAACAGGAGCGATGCACACACACAGATAGTGCGTCTTCCTACTTGCGCACACGTGCTGAGTGAAAGCAGAATTGAAAATTTGCTCCTGTCTTTCCTTTCTCGCTCTCTCTCTCTCTCTCTCTGAGCATTTTATCCATCCACTAGTTCAACTTTTTTTTTCTCTCCCTCTCATATTCTTCTAGTTGAGACATGAAAGACGAGTTTCCCCTAAAAAAATATAAAAAATCCTGCTTTCTCTTTTGCTTTCTCGCCCGATGAAGAGCTTCTCACTCAGGCTCCATTACATATTATTTTTATGAGCAGTAAGCTAGTCCGTCATTCAGAGAGGAAGACTCTCTCTCTCTCTCTCTCTCTATTGCTCCACTCTACAGGTTTGCTTTAAGGAAGAAAATTTGAAAAAAACGTGTGTGTGCCCTTCTGCCAAACAAGTGTGTAGGTAAAATAGAAAACGCTCTTGGTTGACTGTCTCCAGTCTTTATCCCGACTCCATCACGAGTGAAACATTATTATACTTTTCCTCCCAATTTTTTGTTTCATTTCAGTTATCCTTGTTCAAATTAATTGGAGACAAGTGGTCAAAAATAATAATACAACCTTTCTTTCATTACTTTCACTGTTCATATTAAAATAAATTTTGTGTCATCGTTCTCTCGGGGGGATCGTTCAGAAAAATATATATTCCTCGTCGCTAATTATTTTTAACAACTAAATTATCTCCAACTGACATATAATAATGGTGAAAGGTTTCTCTCCCAGAAGCTTCTGGCAGTATTAAATATCTGCTATCGCTATGAGCGAGCTCAGATCTAACTTGATTTTAGCTTTAATCAAATAAAATTTATCTCAAGACGTTATCCTTCTCAAAAAAAATAAGAGTTAAGGAGCTTAATAAACGGATAAAACCTATTTTTTTCTGTTCAGTTCTCATCCTGTTCTGATCACGTATCATCCCCAGTACATAATACCTATTAGGATAGAAAAATACGTCTCAACTTTCTATCTGTCTCTGGAAATGAAGCTCTCCACCTTGGGAAACAGGTTGGCTGTCAGGACAAACAAGCCATTGTGATCTCCCCAAAAGTAGTTTCTATATTTGTCACAAATAAAAAAAAGATCTCTGCCAAGTGATTGCACAACAGCAACAATAAAAGTCTCCAGAAGAGGTGAGTATGTTTTTATTAAGAAAATCTGTAATTTAGTGGGAAGAATGTTTCAGAAAAGCGATATTGAATAAGATTCTGTTGACTCTCTCTCCAAAAAAAAAAGTGTTTAAAGATAAGATTCCTTTTTTCTTCTTCTTTATTTAAAAAGCTGATAGCCCTTGACAGAAAAGAAAATAATTATTATCAATTGAATACTACTTCGTTTATTGTCGTTGTTATCGCTGTAAACACACTCGTGTGTGAATCCCAAGATAATTTTGGCATTTTTCAAAGAAATCAGTAGGTTTCCTCTTCCTGCTCAATGTGAGTAAATATGTCTAAATAAAACATAAAATATTCTTGTCAGGTTTTCCCCCGCAGAAAATAAAATGGTAAAAAAGAAATTTTGGATAGAAAAAGCTATGTTGTGGGTTCACCATTACACTTTTTTATTTTGGAGGGAGCATCTTGTTAAGAAACAAAATCCCGCCCACATGAGCGAAAAATCCTTTTCATAAAAAAAGATCTTTCCTTGCTTTCACCTTCCCCATATCCTCCCCCCCCCCCCCGATCACCACTCAAACATGAATTGCTAAAAAAAAGAATGAAATAAAATTCTGGAGCTTTTAGAGTAAGAAATCGGGAGAAAGTAAAACGTACGTACGTAATATTAAAAGCGTTTTTATCGTTACATTGCCAGCATGAAAGGAGTAGGCGGTCACCTTTAAATATGAGATCGTTAGTCAAGCCGATTTTGCTCAATATTTCCTCGGATTTTTTGAAATAGAGGGAGGGATGCAAAAGTCTCATTGTAAGACGAGAGAAATGATAAGACGGTTCTTTGAAAAACGAGGAAGTTGTTAGCCAACTTTCACACACAAGCTAGCAAATTCATACAAGCGTATAAGAATTCAACTCGTGTGTCTGCGGTTGATAGTGTTTGTGAACCAGAGAGATAGGTCGCCTTTGACTGGTCATGCATTCTAATTAATCAGCCCACACGGATTATCAAAACATTAGAATGGAAATTGATACGGAATACGTACACAGCGACGGAATTTCCAAATGAGTCGGCATTGTTCAGGAGGATTCGTTTTTGTGTGTTTAATTTGGAGGAAATCTTTGAATGAAAAGAAAGTTCATTGTTTTTTTCTGTAGGGCTCATTAGTGACAAAATATATAGGATAAGGGTTTTTGTAAATTTAACCTTTATTTGAAATCAGTGGAAATGTTTTTACTCAGCAAAAAAAAAGCTTTCCCCTTTCATGGTCAATACTCATCGACGCATATAAAAAGAATCTGAAAGTTTTCCTGGTATGTTTTTTATTCTCTTTGTACAGATAATATTCATCCCTGGATAGTTTTCTGGATAAAAAGTTTTTTATTGTTCGGTTCATGCTCTTCGCTCTGAGCGAGATTTTTTGGAGTGAAAGGTTTTGAATGCGTGAGAAAATCACGGCGTGGCTATGAACACCCAACATTCCCATTCAGCCGGCCATTCAACTTCAGCTGTGGGCTCGGTGAGAAGAGACCATGATTGGGCGCTTTTCTTCAAGTTTCTTACGATTTCATCTGTTGCCACTTTTGCCAGCATCGGGAACATTTTCACAATCAGTGCCATTATCATTGATGATCTTCTCAGAAAAAAAGGTAAAAGGACCATTACAGTTTTTTCTTTCATTCGTCGTAAAAAATGATTGGACATCTCATCTACATTTCCATTTACATCGTTTATCTGATGTGTTCCCCATCGTTACATCTTTTTTTTCCTCCTGAAAAAACTTTGTTATATTTTACTTGAAACTTTTTACTTTAAAAATTAGGCAAACTCAGACAGTTATTCATTGGCACAACAAACACCAAGATTATTTTTATTGAAAGTCTTGTATGAGGAAGTGCTTCAAACAAATTTAGAAAAAAAAACTGAAAACGAAAAGTTTGCAAGCATTTGTTCGTGTGATTTTTGAATTTGAATAGTTTTTGGTATACAAATCTTCGTCCCAAGAACTGGCCGTAACACATTGCACAGCTTTTATTAAATAGTTTTCCAAAATAAACGAAGCTTTTTTCGAAATGAGTGTAAAATTTTAATGACCTGGTGGCAACGATGTCAACATGTCAATACAAACAATAAAATTGTAGATTTTTTATCTTTAGTGTTTCGACAGAATCACTTTTTGTTTCATTGGAAGAGTCCACAAACTCACGTATAATATTCTTTCACAACACTTACGTGAATAACTAAAAAATGCGATGCGAATGCCACCCTTTTTATAATAACTCATTTTACACTTGGTTTCCCCCTCAAGTTGCTTGACGATTTCTGGAAGATTTCATTTGCAAAAATTGGCATTTTCTTCGTACTCATAATATTCTCATGGATGACTCATTCCTTTTTTTAAAAGCCATGTTAGTTACCTAAATACATCATCTACACGGCCAGAAATAGGTTGTTTTTGTGAGCTTCCGTGAAAGCTCCCAAGAAATGTTTTTGAATAGGATATAGAATGTGATGATGGCATTCGAGCTACGCTTTGATTTACTTCTTTTATTCTCCCTTCCGATTGTTTTCCGACGATTTCATTTTCACTTTTGTTCCCCTGCGACAAATAGCCTTTGAAAATCGTGAAAGCCAATACACATCGGAAAGAAGAAAAAAAAGCTCGCAGCAGGGGATTTAGTGAACCTTACAGACAAATTGTGTGCACATACGCCTAGTTTTATTTATTTAGTTTTTACTTTTTTGCAATGATAGTACTTGCTATCAACTATAGCAAAAAATAGTCATGAGCTTTTCTCTCTTCACTTTCACCAGCAATGTTTTCACAGAGGTACATGAGTTTGTACACTATCTTGGTTAAGACGAAAGCTCCTTCGTCATGTATGTTTGTGATCTTGACACTTCTTAAGGTAAAAAAGCTCGCAGCAGGGGATTTAGTGAACCTTACAGACAAATTGTGTGCACATACGCCTAGTTTTTTTTATTTAGTTTTTATTTTTTTGCAATGATAGTACTTGCTATCAACTATAGCAAAAAAATAGTCATGAGGTTTTCTCTCTTCACTTTCACCAGCAATGTTTTCACAGAGGTACATGAGCTTGTACACTATCTTGGTTAAGACGAAAGCTCCTTCGTCATGTATGTTTGTGATCTTGACACTTCTTAAGGTTCTTGTTGATGTTCATTGTTTCACTCCCATAAATAGTTTATTGACAGAAGAAACTAAATTCTATAAGATTTGGTTGTATATAGAGAGCAGTCAAAGCCCGAATGATTACACTTTTTACTCAATGCAACGCGAAAAGCTTTGAAAACCTGAAACCACGATTGCGACTACAATGCAATTCATGTTTTATTATTAAATTAAACATTTTCATCGTCGTTTTCAATCTTATCCAGCTTCCTCTTTCTTTGTACTAGTTGCTCGGTATTCCCAGGACCTTTTTTTATGCACACCTTTTCTCTCCATAAAAATGGCAATTTTCTGTGAAAACAGTTGACGAGTCGATCTTTAGAAATGTCTTCAATACTTAATAGGCAGAGATATGAAGAGAGAGAGAGAGATAGAGAGAGAAAGTTGTCCGACTTTCACTTGACTACACTTTCGAGTCCAACATTATGGAGAAATCGAGGAGAAAACTATTTCCATGCATGAAATCCGTGTCCATCGAGATATACCAACTTGTTGTCATGAATGTGGCTGGATATACTACAAAAACGTTTTCATTTCCATCGTTTTCTTACGTCGAAATTTATGACGCTTCAACAAGCAGTCCCTGTTGAAAAAGGCTGATTTTTTCTCTTTTTTTGCGGGTAGGCATCATCACACACAGAAGCCATGTTATATTGTCACCTGAATGATCTTCTTAGAGACTTTTTTTTTCGCATTTCCCCTTGTTGACTCATATCCTGTCATAAAGATTTTCGAGTAGAAGGTGAAATGGCCATGCAAGAGATCTACAGAAGCAATAAAAAGAGAATGGACGTGGAACAGAGAGCCTGTGTGAATTTATGCGGACACCGAGACGTCGACGACGGTAGAGTGCTAGCATCACAATCACCCTATTTTCTGCGGGGAATCCTTCATTATAAATTGAAACGACAAGGAGATAAAAGACTATTTAGGAAAAAGGGAGAGACTTTAAGGAAACTTCCAAGACAATAACGAAAGAACTGTTGAAGCAATCCAGGTACAAAAGTTGGAAGCTATCTCTGGTCCTGCCTTTTTTTTTGCTCATTGACCAATGCATGAATGGAATGACGAACCGAAATTGGACTAAAAAAATTGCAAACTTTTCCTTCTACCCCCCCCCCCCCTTGATAAGTAACGACTATAGCAACAAGGAGTATGCTTGACAGTAGCCGAAAGCATGTTGTTTTACGCCAGAAAAAAAGGAAATTGATGTTTTCACATGTTCGGGCCACGCAAATAAAATAAATTTGGCGAAAACTCAGGCTTCCCATTAATTTTGACGCTTTCAATGTTTACATNTATAGCAACAAGGAGTATGCTTGACAGTAGCCGAAAGCATGTTGTTTTACGCCAGAAAAAAAGGAAATTGATGTTTTCACATGTTCGGGCCACGCAAATAAAATAAATTTGGCGAAAACTCAGGCTTCCCATTAATTTTGACGCTTTCAATGTTTACATAATGACCTAATAACCGGGGCCTAACAACACAATCATCATGACAAAAAAAAAGAAAGTTTACCCTCGCTTGTCATTCTTCCTTCGCTCTCTGGCTTAGAAGGTCAGAGATTTTGTTTGGAAGGAAGTTTGTACATTCTGTAGATGAGTTCAGAGACAAAAATCAGTAAAAAAAATGCTGACGTTGATCAGCGTAAGTAAGCACGTTTTCATAAGGTTTTATTTTCCCTGGTTAGTGTGGTCATTTCCCACAAAACCATTGGAGAGAAAACGAGTTATTGGGAATCTGATGGTGACTAAACAGAGCCAGTTGTGTTTCATCCGAACCCGTTTTTTTTCTCCCGTAGTCCTGTAATAATAATGTATTCTGTCGAAAAATTCATTGAAAAAAAATCACTAGAGAAAATTGTGTGTCCCTGCGTTGCCTAACGAAATTGGTTTGACTTGGTAGAAAAAAAAACGTTCAATTGAGGTTTGCTGACGAAAGGGTTCCATATAAAATATTATTTTTTTACATAATTACAATTTTGCGGACATATGCGTTGTAATACAAGAGAAAGCTTGACTGACACAAACCCATAAAAACCCGTTCAACCATTACTAAAATGACATTGCATTAAATTAAGACTAAAGCTAGACGAAGAGCTGTGCTAAGAAACAACGTTATTCTATCATTTCTCCTCTTTTGGCCATATGCTGCTCATTACACTGCACAGATCTGCCATTGACAGTTAATGAGGTAATGACGAAAAAGTGACTTTGACAGCCCCATGGAAATACTGTACACCAGAGCCCATCAATGTATATTGTTTAATTACTCCAAATTGTTTTCAATTTTGTGTGCGCGTGATTACAAGGCATAATGTTCACTCCGCCATGGTCTGTTTCATGAGTCGCACTTGTTAGAAACCTGTTGAATTATGCTATGCTTTCTCTTCTACTAATTTTCTTCTCATCTTTCAAATTTTTTTCTAATGCTATGTTGTTTTCCAGGAAACTCATTTCTCGTAAGTGTTACTCTGGCTGACTTGCTTGTAACGACATTCATGCTGCCTGCGTCCTCCGTTGCCATTTTGTCGCAAATGGAGTCCTCTGAAAATGTGTGTCGCTTCCAGTACGCGATCGGAGCCATGTCGTGTATAACTGCTGCAGTCTTCACGGCTGTTGTTGGCATAGAAAACTGCCTCCGACTGAGTACCCTTCGGGAAATAGAGAAAACAAGGCGTCTCCGACAGCAACAGCAACAACAGGAGCAACATCGTCAACAGCAACTCCGTCGAGCCTCCCTCCCATCGTCAACTCCCACTCCATCCACTACGCCCAGAATTACCGTCCAACTTGTTCCTGAACGGTTGCCAAAGCCTCGTCGCTGCTCTCAATTTCAAGTGACCGTCATCAATCTTAGCTTATGGATGTTTTCTGCCTCCCTAGCGCTCCTCCATGTTCTCCTCATGCCACAACCGATGTACGCCGCCTGCGGATTTTTCGACGAGAACGGCTTAGACCGTCAATCCCTCCTTCACTCTCTCATTATTTTTACGACGTGTTTCACTCTTTTCATTTTAATTGGCGGGATTGGCTTCCTCAAATGCGTTTGGATCATGAGATCTTGGGATCGACCGAAGCGATTTGAAATTTCCCGAGAATTTGCCCTAGTCACCTCAAACTGTTGGACATGGCTGGCCAGATTCCTCATCTGGTGTCCGTCCTTACTAATTGCCATTGTCTCGTCAAATCCCTCCGGAGATAGGACTGGTCATAGTAGTAAAATCCTCCCGTCTGAACTAATATCCCTCCAGGGATTACTCCTCTGGCCGGCCATTCTCCCTCCATGCTTGAGTAGCCTCATAAATGCAGTGAGCAACCGTGATTTTCGTCGCTGCTACATTCAACTCTTTCACTACTGCTGCTGCAAAACTTCAGTGGCTCTGACACGCCGATCTCGGGATAACCTCAGGGGTGGGAGCGATGTTAGAGTTCACATTATTCCAGGATACAACATTTACAATAGTTCTACAACAGGTCATTACTCTGAGGTGGCGGCGCAGCCTCCAAGATTTAATAGTTTTAAGTATGGCTCTCTTATGGCATGCCGACGAGATGTGTACGAGCTTTAAAAAATATATTCTAAAAAAATTTTACTTTCACTTTCTCCAAAAAAAACGTAAAACGAATGCCAGAGGTGGAAGTTGAATGATAATATACTGTATTTGCGGGGACGCAAAGCAAATAAAAAAAGTTAGCGAGAGAGAGAGAAAGCAAGAGTGAAAGCGTGTGTCTCAGATTGCCTCGTAGTATGTTACAGTTACATGTTAGTCAGCCTGACTAGGAGTAGATACAAAGTGAGAATAATATTTGTAAATGTGCTTGTTTCCCTGTGCGCTTTGACAGGTGACAACCGATTTATTTTAGGTGGGCGCTTGTTTACTCACTGCTTATTCTCGCGTATAGTTTTTGAGGGAAAAGCGGTTAAAACTTGCGGAGGATCCTATGTTCTCAAAAAATAAAGTACAAGGAAAATGCGTTTCTCTCGGCTGAGAGACTAAATTTTTGTACTGTATAATATGTACATATTTATATAAACTTCACACGACGAAGAATGAAAAAGTAGGGGAAAGCATGCTTTCAATGATGAAACGAAACGAAGCAGCCGAGTAAGAAGCTGTTTATTTCCGTCCATCAGGGAGCAAAACGCGCACGGTTCATTATTATTTTTTTATTTTCGCAAAAAGAGATGAGCAAATATGCTAGAAATTACCATAGAGATGAATGTAATTAAAACTAAAGCATTTAAATGGTGAGCTCGAGCTGCTAAAGACGCTTTTTTAGGTAAAAACATGTTTTGACGATGATACCACGTCAAAAGCAGTTGGTTACTTTTCTCAGGAAATTTGAGTGAAAGTAGCAGCAGCGGTTGGCTTGTTTTTATTACAACGGTAAATATATTTCATCGGAATGCTAGCAAAATATAGCTTGTAGGCATTTTTTTGAACGGATCATGTTTGAGATCTGAGAAGAGACATGTAATCATAGTTTTAACCTTGACAAGTGCGGTTTACAGTGTTCCAGGCGAAAATTGATTAGTACGTCAACACACTCTTCCGCCTAGTTAAATGTTTGTTACCGCAGTGCAGCCAGTTTAAAAAGGAAGCACAAATCTTGCGTTAGTAGCAGTGAGCACTACGAAAAACGGAAAATTCACACTAGTCTTGTGAAATATCTTTTGCTTATTAATTTCCAAGCCAAATATTAATCCTCCTCGTTTACTGTCGACAGAGAGACTAG
Organism: Akabosia matsudoensis; assembly: GCA_019593645.1. Classification (NCBI taxonomy): domain Eukaryota; kingdom Metazoa; phylum Arthropoda; class Collembola; order Entomobryomorpha; family Paronellidae; genus Akabosia; species Akabosia matsudoensis. Next base: position 2,674 of record VICI01001165.1, on the reverse strand, counting down.
CTTGCTTGTCTGCTTGCTAGGAAGTAGAAGATGTTAAACGTGATCTTGCTCGTTGCCATGTGAGAGAAAGACCCTAAAATTAAGAAACGTACCTATTTTTTTCTTCGCAGAATGGAACACCTCGAAAGAAAAAAAGAAACGGAAGCGCTGATGCTGCTATAAACTGCAAATTACATGATTAGATTATGTAGCAAAGTGAAAAGTTAGCAAGTGTAATCAGCGACGCATACATATTAATATAAATTCCTAGTGTTCAAGTTGAAGAGAAAGCTAGATTGATGCTGCCAGGCAAAATACATTATTTTGCAGCCGAAACAAAAAATGTGGATAAATTGTATCAACTTTTGTCTCAATTTACTTTTTCCTCGTTTGCGAGCGTAAGGATTTATTAGATGAAAACTGTTGTGTGTTTTTAAAAAAATCTGATTTGCCAATTAATCAGCATTAAATTTCTTGAACAGAAAACAAGAAATTATATGCTACATATATATACTGTTACGCATAGAAAGCAAAAACGCTTTATAAAAGCTTATAAAATGGTGAATGTAAAAACTAGAATAGTCAACAGTAAATATGTTTTGCTTATAGTTTATTTGAAAAAATATATAATATATGCAGGGCGGGTTGAGATTTGCGAGATGAGCTAAAATTAATATTACTTTGAGCTAACGATGACAATCCATTTCAATCAAACTGAGAGATTATTTAAGAGTGCAACGATCATGTTTCGAGAGATTTTTCAGAGAACTTTGTAACTATATTTAAGGATAGATTAATTTATCTGATACGGCAAGAGAAAAAAAAATGTTTTTTTACAATGCTGCAGAGCTTATAGGAGAGCTAAAAATGAGACAAGTGAAATAGTAGCAGAAAAACGGATTTACTAACCAAAAGATATAAAATAATACAATGCTGTATGTAAGAACATATTTGTGAGAAAACAAAAATGTAATTTATTTGTTGCTTGTTGCTTTCACTACGGTGAAAGGTGAAAGCAAACAAACTCACCGGATGTTACATGTACACTGTCCACGTGTAATGACTTGAATTGAAAACTGTACAACAAGAAATGTTTTTCAGCTTTAACTGTTTAGAGAAATATACGTGCATTGTTGAACTGTATATTAGGTATATGTATTCTATTTTGAATGTACGTAGAGATAAAGATACAGACATTTAATATCCGAAAATAAAGATGGATATAATACGAGAGTTTGACATGAATGTCACATTGTTGTAATTGAATACGCTGCATTACATTTAGCACGCTCTTTGGATTACGAAAATCGGCTTTCTCCGAGCAGATATGAGGAAGAAACCAGAAGAACCGCAGAACAGATACACATTTTTAAGAAGTTTTTGCTTATGAGGTTTCATTTCCTCACAGCACACTCGGTTATTCATAGACGTTAGCAAACCTGAAATGTCTCATCTGTGGCTGGCTGTGGTCAACGGTCATACCGTGTCTGATTCAACATTCAACACACAAATCCGTTAAAGTGATCATCATCATACAGAAGCAGATACACTCAAGACTCGCAGTTCAATAGCTGAAAGTTCAAATGTAATCGAATTATGTCTGGTGACATGGAAATAGTTTTAGCATATGTTTTAACAGATGCCAATACTGCATACCGCGCAAAAGATACTCGAGTGAAAGCATAAACGAGTTATGTTTCGTTTAAGTTTCAAGATAAGTCAAACAATAGGACACGATGTCAGGATATATGCAACGACTCGTTATATCAATTTTCAATCTCAGAATTTTCAAAATTTTCTGAATTCTGCAATTTGCTTAATCCAAAGCATATTAGAGCAGCCAAGGTAATGAGCTCATCTGACTTTACCCCACGCAGAGCTTTCACATGCCACATCATAGCTTTCAACACAACGAGATTCCAGACAAAACTCTTATTGAAAAGTTTCGTAGTGAAATAGGTTATGGCGACGGATGTAGCTAGTATCTTCTTACCTTGGTAATTATGTTTTGTAGCTGCTGAAAATTATCAAAAGAGCCGTTTTCAGTTCGGTATTTTATAAGAGGTTATAATCTATAATCAGTAAATCAGTACAAAAATAAAAGCTGTTAAGCTTACAATGACGAAGCTGAAAGCAAAAGAAAAAGCTAAGGAAAAAAGCTTAGCTAAAAAGCTAAGGAAAAAAGCTTAGCTAAAAAGCTAAGGAAAAAGCTTAGCTCAAAAGCTAACAAAACGAGTTTAGTTAAGGTATCACTGTACCAAGTTTGAGGCAAATCGGCCACAATATAAGATTCGACCCATTCGACCCTAGTGGACCCCACCAGTGACCCCTAGGGTTGACCAATTGGACTGAAAATCGGTAGGGTTGTTTCAAGTGACGCAAGGTATCACTGTACCAAGTTGGGTGCAAATCGGCCAGTATCTAAAATTTGTCCTTTTGGGACCCTAGTGGGCCCATTTTTAGACCCCTAGGGTTGACCGATTGGGCTGAAAATCAGTAGGGTTGTTTCAAATGACACAAGGTATCACTCTTCCAAGTTGTGTGCAAATCGGCTTATATCTAAAATTTGCCCTATCTGACCCTAGTGGACCCCTTCCCGGACCCCTAGGGTTGCCGATTGGACTGAAAATCGGTAGGGTTGTTTCAAGTGACCTAACGCATCACTGCACTAAGTTTGGCGCAAATCTAAAATTTT
>VICI01001164.1:0-25200 GCA_019593645.1 Akabosia matsudoensis | reverse complement strand
CCAAATTGGTTGACCTTAAGGGCCGGGGTCAAGGGTCAACTTTTTCTTTTATGTTTTGATATGGCATGCGAGGTATCATTTGAAAGCCCTTAATGAAAACAGACTAACGGTGTAGTTGTTTTAGATTTTTGTCAAAACCGTTAAGCGGCATCAAAGGTCAAACTTTTGCATTGAGCTCAAGATTTCGGACGACTTTCTGATTTGTGCAGTGAAAAGTAGAGATTAGAAAGCTCTCAACTAGGGCTATTCAATGCAGTCTCTTTTCCTTAGCTTTTTTGCGAAGCTCTTTTCCTTAACTTTTTTGCTAAGCTTTTTCTTTAGCTTTTGACTGGACACTGTTCAGCTACGTCTTTATAGCTTTAAAAGCTTTTATTATTAAATATCATCATCATTTAATTGTACAGGTAATTGTTTTTAATATTATTTCATATGTTGAATTAACTTACTGGCAGTCCTTTTGACGAATTAAGTCAACTATCTGCATTGTCGCCGCCCATTCTGGCTCCAGAAGCAAATTGGACGTGGCTTTGTCTAAAGACACAAAACGCCATATTCCCATTAAAATTAAAATCCATGACTGTTTACACACCGATTCGCATTATTTGATGGTAAATCAGTTTTTTTATGTTTGATAATTAGTGTTTACCTAAAAGCTTGTCAAACTGGGCGTGCCCCCCGGACTTAAAAATAGTCGCCATTCCGCCTTCTTGAGTTTTCGACTCTTCTCAAATTGAATTTCACACTTTCATCCAAATTAAAATCAGAATTATTTTATTTAATTAGGTTTAGAAAAAGAACGCACTTAATTCAATTCAGGAAAGTCCGGATCGGTCACTTTCCAGCTTTTTAAATGTTTTCGTGTATCAGCTGATTCACCAATGACAAAGCAACTCTACCACAAGACAATGGTCTGACAGAAGTTAATTAGTTTATTTTTTCAAGTAAGTAACTAAACGCCAAATGACGTCAGTTGTACAACTACAGCGAGGGAGAAAGCGAGAGATAATGTTTCTTGTATCCAGGTCACATGAGTGAACAACACCACAAAATTGGATTAACTTTTAATGGAGAGATAGACGAAAAGCACTTTATTGGATGTGAATGCACTTTGCTTGTTTGCTTGCTGTTGTTCCTTGTCAGCAGAGCAGACTGCACACCAAGGTGCTATCAACCACAAGAATGGGGCTGTCCAACATCGACGTACTCCAATTTTCCCAAACATTTCTACTCGACCTGCTCGTTCTCTAGTGTGTACGTCTTGCATGGCTGCCCCCATAAATCTTGAGCTTAGAATAAGGTTGTCCAAACTTGAGACAGAGAGCCATTTACGGAAGAAACGTAAACTGATTCATGGCCACAAAAATGAGTCACGTTTCTAAATCTGACGCAATTTAACCATCAAAAACGAGATTATGGCAAAACAAGTAACATTTCAAACACGGTTTTATTATAGCACGTGATCCGTTCAAACACAACCGTTTTTAACAGTTTCTTTCTCTCTCTCTCGTTCAATACAATCCACAAAGGAATTTTGTTCCGGATAATATTTTTCTGTCCAAGTAATCCAGATAAATAGACCTCTCCTTAAAAATATTTTCTATTTTTTTATTAGAATTTTCTGTTTCTTTCGACGGACTAAATTCAGGAAAAATAGAGACACGTTGTTAAAATGTACAGGATTTTTTTTCACTCTCTTTCAGTTGATGATAATCAATCAGATAAGGTTATGTTTACAGTAAACGGATCAAAATAGAATTTTTTTTTTTTTAAACATTCTTTTTACAGATGCGGTGGTGGCGGAAAGATAAAGTACTTTTAACTTGTAAAATATAGTAGCATATTTCCATTTAAATAAATTAAGTATAGCGCTAAGTCACACGTTAAATTAAAACAAAGAGCTTTGAATAAAAACGAGGATAATAATTTTTGGACATTTGTGTTTGAAAACATTGTTTATCAGGTTTTACAGTGTTCTTACTTTACTGATTTGACAAAACACACACGAGGGTTTGACGGGAGATTATTATATAGTTTTTTTTTTTTGGTTTGTTGAAAAAATTGGTATAATAGCTTAAAAATTACTTAACATTTACACACGGTAATCGTACGATTTTGTCGTTTTAAGTTTTTTTTATACAGGGCTGGAAAATAAGTTGTTTTTTTTAAATATGTTCTTTTGTAATGCATTATGGTCTTGGATTTTGGTGCTCGTACTGACGATGATGATAAATGATGATTACGGTGTGCATCAGGACGCGAGTAACGACAAGGGTAGAAAATACGGGCGAAGGGTTTTCTGTTTTAAGATATTTTTCCCCGTCTTGTTGTACACAAAAACATTATTACTTGGCTTTCTTTCCGGCAGCTGGTTGGGCTGGCCTGGGTGAAACGAAAAGAGAAATTGATTTTTAACAATCTTAATTTCTTTCATGATGAAATGAAGGCTAATGATGGAATGGGAAATGACTACCTCTGTGGCGTTCCGGGCCTGTTAGCCCCTGCAGCATTGGGATTAATGTTACTGTTGTGTTTGGGGTCCACAGGGGCGTACTGATACTTGGCCTTCTTTTCAGATGGTTTCAAAATCTATGAGTTGAAACCATCAAAAATCCATGAATAGAAACTTGTTACAGTTGATAATAAGTATTTGAGAGTCTTGAATGAGTAAGAAATTTAGGAGCGAAGGTTTTAGTTACCTGAAAGGAGCACATCAGAGTTTCATCAACGGACATCATTCCTCCGGCGTTGTCAAACTCGCCACAGTAGTTCGGGGCGGAGAACAGAGTGACCAGCTGCCGCTTCGCGAAAAATTCGTAGCCATCTTCGACGACTTGATGGGCCCTGCATATCAAGTCAAGGTCGTGTCGGTTCAAAAACTTGGTGACAACGTCAGCACCAAACGTGAATGACACTCCGCGATCATTTTCTCCCCAGCCGGTGACGTCCTTGTCGGGATCAGACCATAGCAAGTCGCATCTACGCGAATAAAACCGGTACAGAAATGAGAGAAAATTCATGGTGCATTGAATTCAGGTAAGAAAACTGATGAGCTATACTTACAGGAGACCAGTGTCTGGAACATCTGTGGGTCTCATGATTCTGCGAATCTGCTCCATGTTCTGGAGGTCCGGACTCAGTCCTCCGTGGCAGCAAAATATTTTCTCGTCAATTATCGCAGCTATAGGGAGGCAGTTGAAACAGTCTGTGAATGTCTTCCAGAGTTTAATGTTGAACCGACGTTTACCTAGTGAAAAAAGCCAATACATGCAAAAAGTTTCTTTCCTTTTTTAAACACGAAGTGTCGCAAATATGTTGTGTAATATTTGAAGCTTACATTCATCATAAAATCCGTAAATACGATTAATACTAGCACACTCATGATTTCCTCTGAGAAGGAAAAAGTTCTCCGGGTACTTGATCTTATACGCCAGCAAGAGACAAATAGTTTCCAAGCTCTGTTTCCCCCGATCCACGTAGTCCCCCAGAAAGAGATAGTTGGCTTCTGGAGGGAACCCTCCGTACTCAAACAACCTCAGTAAGTCATTGTATTGCCCATGAATGTCCCCGCAGATCTTGAGGGGCGCTTCGAGCTCCAGGAGGATCGGCTGCTGGAGGAAGATCTCTCGAGACTTGAGACACAACCCGCGAACTTCAGACTCAGTCATTTGCACTGTTTTACCTGGTCGAGTTCCACGGACTGGAGGGGATCACAAGTCACAATACGGATCAAAGAGGTGGTCAAAGTGACCGTCTTAAAGTATCCCAAATAAATGTAAAGTTGTCTGAGGCTTACCTTCAAGAAGTCTCGCTATCAAACTGTCAACATTGAGATCACTATCCGCCATGTTTTGTCCTTTATTCATTACTCGTCGGATAGATTTAAATAGGCTCCGTCTTGCTCGTATGTCAAGTCACCTCCTCCCTTCCTCCCCGGCACAGCCTTTTCTCTTACTTCCTGTCAAAAAAAATTCACCGCCTCCCGGTTCTATAAAAACTTCCGAAATTTGTGTTTCACTCTGGATTTGTCCAAATTTAGACAATAATCCCGTCCCACCACAGAAAATCTACCGCTTTCCAACAAAATCTAACGAAAAACCGTGTCTCACACAAAGAATTTAAATAGCCAAATCAAATTTTGCGACAGACGTCCATTTCTTGTTAACTTCTCCCGAAAATCATAATTAATTTTTTGTTTAAGTTTTTAAAAAACAGTCATCTGATGCACCAGCTTTTAAATATCTTGTCCACTGTTTCCATGTTTGTTCTTAATTAATAAAAAAAACTAACACAATTGCTTTTCTCAGTTTACTCCTACTACTTCCTCCCGTATATTAATTACTTTAATCTAATTAAAACCAACAGTCAAGCACTTTAAATCCCCCGCACAAAAAAAAAGCTGCCGTACACTTGTCCTTCTTGTCTCAACCTTGTTTTAATTAAAATCCAACCAGGTGTTTTAATCAACACGAAAAGGTGTTACAAACAAACACAATATTTTTTTACGGTGGTGGGTCTCTTTTTTTCAGAGATAAACTTTACAAAAAATATATAAAAACAAAACTTACGTGGATTTATTCTACAAATACAGGCTGGATGTTGTTTCTTTTTTTAAAAGGTAAAAAAGAGGATATTTTCTTCTTGTTCTTTGCTTCTCTCTTTTCTTTTTAAAAGTTGATCGTCGGTGGAATGATAGGATGTAAAAAAAAGTTAGTTGGTGACTCGGATGTGGACGGACAGGAAAGAAGTTACGGAATTGTGATGAAGACTGAAAATAAGAAGCTAAAAAAAGTCTTCTTGACTTGTAAAAGCGACTCTCTGTTTTTTTTATGTGTGGTACGCGTTCAGCGTTCCTGCTGTAAATAGAGGTTGGGGTAAGGTAGAAAATAAATTAAAAACCGCAAGGGAACTGAGAAGAGCAATAATGAAAAAAAAAAGTGTACGAAAGAGTGAGTGTGGTGGTGGTGAAGCTAAACAAGAAAAGGATGAGCACGAGCGAGAAAATAATGATGAAAAAAAAAGAGCGTAGAATGGAGGGACATGGGGTTCAGAGAGTGAAAAAAAAGAGATTGTTTATGAGGTGAACTAGTTGGAGACCCGGCGGAAGTTTTAAACTTTTTAAAAGAATTTTTAAAAGCAGAGAAAAAGTTATAGTCACACTAATAAGCGACAACAAAGTTAGGAGTGTTGTATTTTGGCCATCCTTCCTGTGTTACCTAAATTTTGGTCACTGCACTTAATTAAAAGCTTGAGAACACTTTTCCTTAAAATGTTTCATTTATTCCAAGTTTTGGATTACCGGGAGTTTCGAAGTTTTTCAAATCATTGGATTGACTACGGTCTAAGATGAAAAAGAAAAGCCCGCGTCTAAGATGTAAATTGATATAAGATGATTCCAATCCAAATTTCAAATAAGAAATTACAGTCAAACCTGTCTATAAAAGGCATCCAAGGGCGACAAAAAAAGTGCCTTTACTAGAGCATGTCTCTTATAGAGTTGGGAAAATACATAGGGTAAATACAGATTGGGCGACAGAAATGATGCCTTTATTAGACAGGTTCTTTTATAGGACTGCCATTAATATACAGGTTTGATTGTAATAAACTGTGAATCAATTTAAAAGTTATTTTGTTTAAAAAAAATAGTAGGCTACTCGTCGATACATTTGTTTACGTCATATTTCAATCTCAAAGCTTGTATGTTTGAACATTTTTTTGGCTGTCTGATGAAAACGATGATGACTACGAATTCATCTCACCTTTTCATCTCATCTCTTGTTTCTCTCTTCTCTCTTGACTCTTGTTCGTTTCATGATGGAAAATTGAAAAAAAGAAGTTTTTTTTTTTCGCGACATGACATGGCACACCTTTGCAAAATCCGGATTTTGTTTTTCCTTTTCAGTTTCATGTGCCGTATCAAGTTTCAAACAAGCGTAGAGCCACAAAAAAATGAAATGCAAAACCATGCACCACTTGCTTTCCTCCAAACCAGCAGCACGTCTCCAAAAACCTTGTCCAATTTTGTTTTTATGATTTTGATTAAAAATAGAAGATGAAAAGTTATTTAGTATTCATGGTGGATCTAATTCCAGGATAAGCGTTAAAAAAATGGTCCCATGGTCAGCCAGAGGTGACTCCAGCCGATCGGAAACTGTTTTAAAAATTGTTTTCATCATGAAACCTTAGAAAATCATGGAAATGACCAAAGAAAAATGAAAAATACTTGACGTTCCAGTGTCCAGTGAAAAATGATTTTGACATTGAACTGGATCGTTACAGTAAAGTTAGATTAATGTTGATGGACGCTTGAATCGTTAGGCAAGTGACAAGCTAATTTCCCGTGGGACAAGATAGCATTCGCCGTACCGTTCCTCAGCTGGAATGACGACATCAGTCTCAGTTCATGACTCGGCTAGAACAGGACAGCCGGACAAGTAAACATCAAACCATGTGCCCATGCAAAAACGTGTGGAATTGCATCCTGACAAAGTAGCCAGGAAGACAGATTTTTTTAAATAGTTGAAATCTTTTGAATATTTCTACAGAATATGTTAACTCGCAATCGGATTAGATTACATCACAAAGTCCGGTGTTCGAGATACACCTGCCAAGTTCCGAGCACTCAAACAGAAGATGCGTCGTTTGTTCAATGGGTAAAACGCGACTCAACTTTTATAATCCCAAAACAAAATACTTACAAAGTCTTTTACATTTTATTTATTGCTTGTTTTTTAAACTTCCTTGTTCGCAGCTTACACTTCCGGTCGAAAACCGTCCAGCCCCGCCTCCAATCGATCAGCGAATCCAGTTCACCTTCAAGTCATCTGTTGATCACTGCCAGTTCTCCGAACGTATCTCAAATTCTGACAAAGACTGAAGCTTTATGTGCAGCGTCAAGACTGTTGTCCGCTTCTAGTCTTTTACGGACGCCAAGCTCACTTCCTCCTCTTTTGGTAGAATACAGTTCTCCAAACATTGCCAAGCCCTTGCACATGGGCCATCTTCGGTCAACCCTCACAGGCTCGTATGTCTACAACATTGCCTCCCACGCAGGTCACTCCTGTATCTCTACCTGTTTTCTTGGCGACTGGGGTCGTCAGTTTGGAATCCTTCATGCTGGCGTCCTCCACCAAATGAAATCCCAAAATCTTACCAATTTCCAGACCTTCGTTGAATCTTTAAACCTTCACCAACTCCTCCAAATTTACATCGACTCCTCCACAGTTGCCAAGTCAAATCCAGACTTCCTCAAGGAATCACTTCAACTGTCTTCCTCCCTCGAAAACAATTTCTCATCCCCTTCAGACGGCAAATTCCTCTGGAGGTATACCAAAAACCTGACCACATCTCATCTCAAATCCTGCTACTCCTCCCTTGGCATTCAATTCGACCACTTCGAAGGGGAGTCGTCCTACAACCGCGACAGCTCCCATACCTCCCTAGCCCTAAAGCTTCTCTCCGACTTCAACCTTTCCCGGAAGCATCCCGACGGCTCTCTTCGCGTTCAAACTGGGGACACCGAAAGCATTCTCTTAAAACGTGACGACTCGTCAGTCTACCTTCTCCGGGACATTGCCTGCGCTATCGACCGTCACACCCGTCATCCCACCCACTTCGTCTACGTCGTTGACCAGGGTCAATCCAATCACTTCAAAAACCTCTTCGAAATCCTAGAAAAACTTCAAATCTCCCGGAAATCCTCCGACAATCTGCCATTTTCAAATAGCCACGTGTATATTCCCTTCGGGAAGGTCGCTGGAATGAGCACCCGCGCAGGAAACTTTGTTCTTTTATCCGACGTCATATCCCAAGGCACTGAACTCATGCACCAGTCCCGGCGGGAGTCCCGCAACGCCAGAAACGTCGACGACACGTCAATCTCCCAGAAACTAGCTGTGAGCGGGTTAATCATCAACGCGTTAAAAGTGCGACGGTCGAAAAGCTACTCGTTTGACTGGAATGACGCCTTGCGAAGCAGTGGAAACTCTGGAGTAGCTTTGCAATACACTGTCGCCCGCCTCTCCAGCCTTATCGAACGGATAACAGGACAAGCTTCCGTGGATTGTTCAAACATAGATAGCCATATACAAGAAGTATTCAAACTTAGTGAACTGACAGACTTGGCAGTTTGTGTGATGAACTTTGAAGACGTCTTCTGGCGGAGTTATACAACAGTTGAGCCTTGTGTTCTAGTCAACTACGCGTTTAATTTAGTTGACAAAGTGTCTCGAGCCCTGAGCTCTGTCAATGTTCTGAAATGCCCGGATCCTGAGCAAGCCCAGGCCGCGTTGTGGCTCTTTTACAAAAGCAAATCAACGCTGCAAGTTGTCATGAAGATTTTAGGAGTTCCTGTCGTCACTGGATTTTAGAAAATACACCGAGCATAAATTTTTCTTCACTAAAACCTGAGTGATTTTTATTTCAACAATAAAATTATAACTTGGGCGAATTTATATATAATTTTTTTCTGATTAAGCGTTCGTTCTCACTCTCGTCCAAAAAGGTCACGTAAATATTGGTTGGAATTTCCTTTCTTTTTTTTGGCTACATCTTGTTTCTTGCATTTCTCGACGGGGAACGAAATTTTTAAAATCTAAACCTACAAAATATAAATTCTTTACAACAAGTTGAACACTTAAACACTATGATTCTTCTATAGATCTAGGTAACATTCTTACATTCACCATTTACACTTACTTTTCTAAACTTTTCACTAAAGAACGGTTGTTTTTTCAATTGTCTGGCTAATAAAGGCTATTCTTCTTAATCTAGCTAATATTTTGTTCTTTTGATTATATAAGTTGCTAAAAGACGTCTAAGAATTTTTAAAAAATTGCAATGAGATCAGAAAAAATTGAGATTTTTGTTGTTTTTCTAAACATACTTTTTGGCTAGGAACAATATTTTTTTCTATTCTTACAAAGTACAAAAGGAAAAGCATTCTACCACACAAAACTGGATATTTATGTGAGCCTGTCCTGCAGAATAAGATTTTTTGATGGTTTGTGTTCAGTTAGCCTCGTCACCTCCCCCATTTCCGTCTACTTTATCACTAATCCCTCTTTCAACTACAAACTTGGCCATATCATTTGCGTAGCCTTGAAGCTCCTCGGGTTTGGCAGAGGGTGGAGGTTGTTTCCCTCCACTTCCGTTGAGATCTAAGCTGTCCGGTCGTTTGTGTGCTTTTGTGGAGCCAGACGATGTAGAGCTGTCCATTCGATCGTCCTCTTTTCCAGCTAAACTTTGCATGATTAAGCTTCTAAGGTCGGCTATTTCCTCTTCCAGTTTGGTGGCAACAGTGGTTATCTGCGAAGCACATGAACAGTGCGGCGGACCAACGACCGCGCTTGTTGTCATAGTGTCTGAGAGTCCGTTTGGGAGGGACTGGCTCATGGCATCGAGGTTCCGTGGGGATGATGGATGGAGGTCTGGATTGTTAATAGCCAATTTTTGTACCTGCGACCAGAGCGATCGGATTGCTTCGTACTGGAGGGATCGCAGCTTTCGCTCGTTTGCTAGTGACGATTTCAATCGGGTCACTTCCGTTTCCAGGGCCCTTCAAGATCAAAAATAAACCTTAAAAATGCAGTCAACTTCCGGTTTATATATTTACTAACTGTGACTTCTTTCTTACCGGATATGATCTTCTGTACGTCTATGGCGTATGGAATGTTTGGCCCGCTCACTTCCAACATCAACAACGTCCGTCGACCGCTTTGAATTCTTCCACCATTTTTGAATTTTTCCAGCAGCTGCATCTTCATTAACTTTTTGAGGTAGAACGACCTTGGACGCAGGGGCAGCAGCAGCACCTCCTCCATTGGGAATCTGAGTGGTTGGAGTTTGCAAAGGAGTGATCACTGGAGGATACTGAACTGGACGGAAGTCAGGGGAAAGGAGATCGTCGAGAATGGGCAGGAATGTGGTTGTCGTCGGAAGGGCACCTTGATCAGAACTACATGAAGCTGCACTTGACATTTTCTTGTTCCTTCTTAATTGTTTCCGGTTGGTAAAGATAAAAACAAGTTATTAGTCTTGTCAGTCTTGGTAGTTTTTTACAAAAGAGTGAATAATTTTATCTAATTTTTTCCCTCAGAATAGTTTGTTATTTTGTGGACGTCCGGTTTGTTTGAGTTGTTTTAGAAAATCTTGCTTGGTCGTTCGAGAAATTCGTTCGAGANCAGAATAGTTTGTTATTTTGTGGACGTCCGGTTTGTTTGAGTTGTTTTAGAAAATCTTGCTTGGTCGTTCGAGAAATTCGTTCGAGAAGAGGTTTGTGCTCGGAAAATGAAAACGTGAACAAAGGGATAAAAATTTGGATTGAAAAAAAATTCAGGCTGAGAAAATTTGCTTGTCAAAAAGGCCCAACTGTTTGTTTAGTATGACTCATTTCAAGGAACATTTCAAATGTTATAGTTTCGCGGGTCTTGAGTAATACATTATTGGGGCAATGAGATACATACAAGCTCGTATTCCATCAGGTCAGCTGTGTGTCTCCCCCCACATAACACATGCATTCCAGAAAGAAGAAATGCGGAGTTTTTTAGGTCATGTCCAGAATGTTGTTGGATCAATGACCTATTTAGTTCTTTTGTGGAAGTGACCAGCTTCAGTTAAAATTAACTAAACATGGCTGACGAAGAGGCAAAGTCTTTCGGCAGACATTTTGAATGAGTTGTTTTCCACGTTCAACTCGAGTTACAGTGGAAAAGGTCCCGGAAAGTCGCCCAAGAAGTCCAAGAAGGAAGCTAAAAAGAAGAAGAAGAAAAAGGGCGACAGTGACTCAGACGTCGAGGACCGGCTTCAAAAGTCAAGAAAATCTGACGAGAGCCAGTCTAGCGACAAGAAGAAAAAGAAGAGGCATAAACTAGTGGCGAGTCACTCGCCGAAAAAGAAGAAAAAAGTGAAGGCGAAGCAGTCCAGCTCATCGACAAGTCATCATGGAGGGGGAGGCGATGAAAGCATTCCAATTGGAGATGGCTTCATGGTCTTCAAAAAGTCAAAAGTTGTAAAACCGAAAGAAGTCGAGGACGGAGAAATCATTGATGACAAAGAAGACAAGAAGGACAGAAAAGAGAAAAAGTCAATGAAAAAGCTGTCGGCTTCGCAGGCTTACAAGTTAGATGCTGAGGAAGCTCTGCTCCTTGGACATGGCGTTGTTGACACCGCGAAAAGTTCAAAATCCAAACGACCGAGTAGATCAGTCAGTCCTTCACGAAGGTCGTCGTCGTCATCGTCACACAGAGACCGCGAGCCGACATCATCGCGGGGTCATCGAGAAAGATCCCGGAGCCCGGTTAAACCAAGGCTGGCACCACCACGGGAATCATACAGGTCGAGTTACATGAAGTTCGAAAAACAGCGAGAATATGAGGAATATGACAATCGAAGTGGTTCGAGAAGTTATGACACGGCGAGCTACTACGATTACCATGCGGAGCGGTCACGGGAAGACTATTCAGACGGAAGGTCGGGATTCGGCTACGTTGGGAAGAGCTACTACTACGAAGACGTTCCGGAAGAGAGAAGAGAAGAACGGAGGGATGATCGAAGGTCGGACAGGGACAGAGAAAGTAGGGACAGGAGGGACAGGGACGATAAAAGATATGGATCTGCAGCGTGGCGACATCGAAACAGGTCGAGATCAAGGTCGCCGTTAAGAAGAAGTTATTATCATCCTGAAGATATCATTGATAAGTCTCAGTTGTTAGAAATCGCAAGAAAAAACGCCAAAAAGCTGATGAGAAGTGGAGTCATGCCGTCGGACATTTTTTCGAGGGATCAGATTCTAGCAATTAAGGTAATTTTTTAATTAAATAAATAAATAACAAACAATTTTAGTTTTTAACGGAAATATATTTGATTCTTGAAATTTTTAATTGAAGGCTGGCGGGAAAAGCGTTGATGAGCTGACCATGTACTGTAAAAGGCTTGCAAGAAGGGACGCCGCTGGGGATGCGCGCAGTGGTAGCGATAGCGATGACGACCGTGACGCCAGTTTCATTCACCACCCGTTCCAGGTGAAAGACAAGCCGTTGCCAACGATCACTTTGAATATCAGAAATGCTGTCCCTCTCCCGGTGAGATCTGCACAAGAGATGGCCATCGAGTCGGCCAAGTTGAGAACTCAGTTTCCAGTTTCAAGCGGAACTCAGCATCGATTCAATGAAATTGAGTGGAAACCTGTTGCCGAGGATAAGAAGGAAGAGTCAACGAGCAAAGCAGTTGTTCCTTTGGATGATAAGTCACTTTCATCGGCGACTGGGCCCAATGTCGCGACTGTAGCTCCAATGGTCAAAGATTCTGATACAGATGCGCCAACAACTTCGTCATCGTCTAAAGAGCCATTGGCAATTGAAGCACCACCACCGACGCCCAAGCCGGAAGACACAGGAATCAGTATTGACGGTCCGAAACTTCTTGACGTTGATATTGGCTCTGTGATTGGGTTGCGGTTGAAAGCAATGCGAGCTTTGCAAGAGAATCCAGAGTGTAACGATGCCAAGAAGGAATTGGAAAACGCACAGAAAATGATGAAGTCATGGGCGGATGCAAAAGCTCTCGAGCCTAAATTTCTCACTCCGGCTGAGCTCCAGAGTGGACCTCAGGCTTGGGCGAAACGGGACCAGTTGAGGAAAACAAAAGCTCTTGATTCTGGAATGGGTCTGCATCTTTTACAGAAAATGGGATGGCGTCCAGGGGAGGGGCTTGGGAAGAACAAGGAAGGTCAACTTGAACCCCTCGCTTTAGACGTAAAAACAGATAAGAAAGGATTAACCGCTGCAGTTGAAGAATTAATGTATGGAAAGAGTAAAAGCGGTCAAGGAGGGCCTTCAATGCCTGTTGTCTACGATTTGAGTGGAAAGCATCCAGTCTCGGCGCTCATGGAACTGACTGCGAAGCGCAGGTGGGGAGCGCCCGAGTTTGAAATGTGTTTTGAGCACGGACCCCCTCACAAGAGACAGTTTGTTTATAAAGTTATCGTGAATGGAGTAGAATATCAGCCCTGCGTTGCAGTTGGGAATAAAAAGCAAGCGAAAGCTAATGCTGCAGCGTTTTGTCTACAAAGCTTGGGATTGCTTCCGACGTCGTGTCAAGTCGGACCTGGAGAGCTGCTCCAAACTGTACCTCCAGCTTCAGACGCGATTCCAGCTCCACCTCCCCAACCGGCGCCGTCAGGACTGGAGAAATTTGGAGCCCCTCAGTATCTTCAAACTGTCCCTGCTCCACAACCAGTGCCACCTCCTCCAAGTAATACTTTGATGCCACCTCCTCCGGTGCCCCCGCCAATAAAGAAATAATCAGCAGGAAAACAAAAACGGTGTGAAATCAGAAAAAAAAATAGTTTTGTTGTTGCATAATATTTTTTATTTTAAACTCGCTGTCTTGAACGATTTTCTTTAAGTCTTTAAATAAATAAAAATCCTGTTCGTTAATTAAAATTGTAAATGAAAGCTGACAGTTTCTTGTTTAGTCTGACTCTTTGACTCCTCCGCCACTGGACACATGACCACTCCCTTGTTTCTTGACAACGTTGTGCTCATGCTCGTGAAGCTTTTCGATTTCTACTGATAGCTCCCGGAGCCCAGCGACAAGTTTGTTTTGGTCTGACTCTGACATCCAAGGAGTAGTTGACGTTGTCGTGGAGCCTTCCGGATTCTGTGTGTTTGACGATTGGTTGTTTGACTGTGTCTGGTTTTGGGAGGATGGTCCTCCCTTGGAATCGTTTGGTTTGAGCGTCGAGGCCGCCGATTGCTGGGAGTGATTTTGATGGCGTAGTTTGTGGCTGTTGAGGAGGAATATCTTTGCCACAGCTGGCCCTGTCGTCGGTGGTTATCCCAGAGGCGAGATCAAAGTGGAGTCGGGCAAGTCGTTCTTGTTTAGCTCGGATTGCTTCCATGGTTTCCAGGGTTCGACCACTTCCTGTGGTCCACATTTCAAAATAAATGATCATTTCCTTGGGAATCACAGTTTTCATCATCAGTATTTGACATTTGTTTTGCTTACCAAATGCAGAGAGCTCTCCAGAATTGAAGGCGGCCAGCAGTCCAAGCAACGCAGTTTCCATATTTTTAACTTCGGACACTGCTGATAAGAAAGAATGTCCTGGAGGAGGATGATTTTGTTGTTGGTTCGGCACATTGTGATGATATCCTATTGACTGTTGTTGAGGCTTGTTCACAGACGTTGTCGACTGCGTTTGATTGTTTTGACTGTGGGAACCTCCGCCCCCAGCAGTACTACCTCCACCTTGACCGGACACAGAACCTTGACCAGTTTCTGTATTCCCAGGGCTGCTACTATGTGCATGATTGTTATTTCGGAGTAAAACTGTTGTGGTTGACACTGGAGACGTTGTCGACGAAGAGTTTGTTGTTGACTGGTGGTGAAGTAAATAGGTCGAGGATGTCGACGGATTTCGAATGTGATGGGAAACCTGTGTTGAGGATGGAGGTGTATTGGAATGTGGACTGAGCGAGGTCGTCACTGGAACGGGAATCGTAGAGGAATGCATTTCAAATCCTTTCTACTTAAAAATAACTACTTTTTAACTAATAAAAGATAAGTTTCGACTTCCCTTTTCCTGCTTGGTTTGAACATGAAAGCTTCGTGCACTCGAATGGGGCCATCTGAGACGTTTAATAAAAGAACACTCCCAACTCCAAATTTTTTGTAATTTATGTAAAAATCCTTCCATTTAAATCTCTTTTATTCTTTTCATTACTTCTTTCTAACACAAATTTGACGTTAATTAATAATTACATGAAATATTACACTGAAAATCTCTCATTTCTTTAAAACAGTTTCGACAATTCGACATTTAAAAAAAAATATTGACATGTTTCTTCTTCATTCTTTTCCGTTACGTTCATCACAATTTTTTTAAAAAAATCTTTGTACAAAATCAACTTACAAAAAGAATATTCACAATTTTCATAAGCGTTTCATCCATAAAAAATTTGTGTTCCTCACAAATTTGATCTAGCTGTCATCAAAATACGCGGTGTCCGTTTCCGAACTCACGATTGGAACCCAAGGCACTTCCAGCTCATGAAGTCTGTCCCAGTCTTTTTCCCCTTGAAGGCCAAATATCACCAAAAACTCAGGCTTCTTGAGGTCCTCGAAGGAGAATCGCTTATCCGGATCCATGCAAATAAGGCCATTCAAAACAGCCAACTGTCTCTCGTCCATGTCATCCGGATACTCAAACTTCCGGCGTAAAATATTTTTGAATATTAATTGCGGCGAGTCGTCGTTGAAGGGTAACACGCCAATGAGGAATTCGTAGTAGCAAACGCCCAGGCTCCACCAGTCGCAAGCCCCCGTCACGTGGAGATTCTCGACAGACTCGTTCATGGCGAGTTTGATCAGTTCTGGAGCGAGATAGTCTGGAGTGCCAAGAAGTCGGACAGGCTCGCTATTTGGAGTGCTGAATGACTCGTTTATCGTTTTACAACATGGCGGGGTGTGATTCATTCCGAGAAGAAGCGCAGACACGTCGGCAGTCAGACCTGTAGAAGAGGTTCCTGGAAGGCCTACCATTTCAACAGGATTTTCACTGTTCAGCTTTCGTTTTTTAGGCTGCTCTGTACTAGGAATCTCGACGGTCGGCCATGTTGGACTCTTTGGATTTGGATCAAAGAATACTCGGTGAATGTCTTCTTTCGTTATATTATCTATTGGGGTGCGAGGGTTTGCGTAGTGATAGCCAGGAAGGTGTACATCCTTATTATTTGTGTGCAGAACTGGCAAGCTAATAAAGTTGTTGCTTAGGTGACTGTGGTCTGTCCGGAAACGGCCCTGCTCAGGGCTCCCCGTTTCATGAATGCTGATGTGGTCGGCGAATCCGTGGTTGCTGTGAGCACCCAGGTCGGCAGATTTGTGACAAACAGGGCTCAAGTCAGGCGGTGTGAACATGTTGGAGTGGAATGCACTATTGCCATGGGATATCCCTGTCGGCGTGGTAGCCTCTTCGGGGAGGATGACTTGTAGTGGAAGTGGTGAAGATGTTGCTGGAAGTCGGACAGGTAGGGAAGTTGGTGGAGTGGGCTTTCTTTGTTTAGACTTGTTGAGAAAGTCGAAGGAGTATGAGAGAAAGCTGGAATCGTCGAAAGAAAACGCTGATGATGTGACTGGATTGGTGGCTGAGAGTTTAACACGTTTAACTTCCGGCTGGGGATCGGGTTCAACTGGTTCCACTGGCTCGTCAGTTTGCGGCGGAGGAGTATCGATAATACACCAGGAACTGTTTCCGAATGAGGACGTTGTTGAGATATTGTGGGACGATGAGGACGTTGAACTGTTGTTGAGAGCAGAGCGAGAACCAAGCTTTCGTAATGGGATCCGGACTTTTCTGTGTTTTGTGTGAATTAGAGGGACATGTCCTACAGTTCCTGCTAGGGATCCGAAAGGGGTACTGTGTTGGATCGGTTGGCTGCTGGCTGGAGAACCGATGGACGACGCGTTGCTCATGTTTATAGAGAGAGAGTCCCTCGTACTTGAACTCGAGCTGCAAATGCTAAAAGTCAGATTTTGACCGAGACTCGCCACCATCCCTGGAGTGTAGCCGACGAGGGGACTTCCCACGAGTTTGTTTTTGTAGCCGACGTCGCTTAAACCGAAATCGGTGAGTTTTACATGACCTTTGGAGTCGATGAGCATATTGTCTGGTTTGATGTCTCGGTGGATGATTCCCTTGGAGTGTAAATAGTTCAAGGCACACGCCACTTCGGCCACATAAAATCCTGCCATTTCATGGCTGAAGAATTGGGTCTTTGCAAGTAACGACTTGAGATCCCCACCAGCACAGTACTCCATGACAAAGTAGACTTGATCGTGGGATTGTAAGGAGTAAAAGAGCTTGACGCAAAAATCATTTTTGTGGGAGCCAACGAGAGCTGATCGCTCTTGGAGGACGTGAGTCGTGAGATTCTTCCGGATTAAGTCCTTTTTCTGTAAAACTTTGATGGCATACACGGGGCCATCTTCTTTCCGGGCTAGGTACACTGTCCCAAACGCTCCTGAGGAAAGTCGTTTGATAAAGTTGAACGAAGATATGGGCGGGGGAGAAATTGGGGATGACACGCCAGAGGATGTCCCAGGTCGTGGTGACTCTGCGGAAATCGACATCTAACGTAAACAAAAGAAAAAAACGATGTTACCTCATTGAACTCTTCTTAATCCGCAAATTATCCCTAATATTTATCTATATCAGTGTCATTATACCTTATTTCACTTCAAGATCAACCTCTTCGCCTCAAAACACAAATCGTCTAGAGTTGAAGTTTAAAACTGTTTCTTGTTTTATTATCTGGAAACGAATAAACACGGTCACAAAAATAAACGATAAAATCAACAAACCACACGTTCTAAAACAGTCACAAATGGTCAACTGTTAGATGTAACCTTCCTTACATTTAACATTGATGTCTGAACAGATCCCCGTTTCCGCACACTCCAGGCGGCTGTCAAAAACACTAAGTTTTTCCTCCTGTTCAAACACGTTTTTCCAGAGATTTCTCCAAAAACCTTCTTTTTTTTTGTCCAGTTGAGAAAATCTATTTTTAGACCGGGTCTCTATACTACGTCCGTCCTACCGAGAGACTTTTCTACAATCTGTCTGCTCACGTATATCCCCCTAAAGTACCTTTTACGAGAAAACAAAAGGCAAGTCTTCTTTCCTTCTGAATAAGTTAGTTTTTTCTATTCCATAATACGACCGCTTAGAAAGGTCCAAAAACAGAACAATATCCAACATACCTACACAGTCGATTCGAGTTTTTGGGGCAAACTGAGACACATCCCTCTACAAAATATTTTCTCATACATTTTTCACGTATCGCAACAAAGCTCGAACAGAATTACGTCTATTCCAAAGTCCAGAGCATTGCCATTCATTAAGTCCAAGTAAAAAAAAATAGCTTTAAAACTTGTTCCTTAATTTTACATTTTTAGTTCCACACTCGAGTTTTGTCCGTTTAATTTTCTACCAAATATGCAAATATCAGACTTTGTATTGGCTGACCCATTTCTTTTCTTGCTTTGAAAAGAAAAAGAAGTTAGAGTTGCTTTTCAAGAAAAAAAAATGTAGTAAACATGAAACATGTTTTCATGACAACAGACGTTCCATCAAACATTCATGAACATTCAGCATTTTCCACTGCTTTTCTTCTCTGCCCTTCTTCTTCTCGCAGCAGCTGACTACGTAAAACACGTAATCAAACAAAAAACAGTTTTTTAATATCACAACCAAAGAAAAAAATATTTTTTTGCAACTCGAATCAACTCGAATGCGTGTATAGAGAACAGACAGAAAGGAGAAAAAAACAGTAGAAATTTGGGTAGATGGTTTGGTATGGTAGCTACACAGTCAAAGAAGAGAACAGGCCATGACAACAAACAGCGACGTTTTTTTTTGCATTCTGTGTGCACAATAGAAAATGATATGTGCAGAATGTGCACTACCTTTTTTTGATAATTTGTTTTTTCCAGATTTTTGTACAGATAATTGAATGAGATAAAAAAAACTAAACAAAGGGAAAGGAAAAATGAGTTAATTGTTTAAAGGATTTCATTATTTCAACGATTAAAATGTTAATGGGCCGAGATATAACTCATTTTGAGTGTCTGTCAAGACGACGGGGCTTTAATTGGGACTCTTGAGTCTTGAGATAAAGACAAAGGTTAAGACAAAACTGTTCAGCGATAAGATAAAAGCTTTAATTTGGTTTGGTTGGCAGACTTAAGGATAAAACTGGATTGGGGATGATGTAAAACTTTTTTTTTTTTTTGGGAAGAGAAAGAAATAATCGTCAAAAGTAATGATGTGTTTGTGATTGGAATGGAGTAGAGAGTGGAGATTTGCTGATGCTCTTGAAGTGAGAAACGCGTAGAAATATGAGAGAGAGAAAAAAAAGAATGGGAATAAAAAAATGTGAGTCATCATTTTTGTTTTTTGAAAGGAGTAGTGCAATTAGTGTGTGGTGGTGAGTAAAGGCGTGATGAGGGTTGTAGTCTTACCTGTG
Source organism: Akabosia matsudoensis (assembly GCA_019593645.1). NCBI lineage: Eukaryota > Metazoa > Arthropoda > Collembola > Entomobryomorpha > Paronellidae > Akabosia > Akabosia matsudoensis. The sequence continues at coordinate 6,178 of VICI01001164.1, read as the reverse complement.
TAATAAATATTTGAGGAAAAAAAGAAGAATAGAAAGATTACGTAGATGAGAAAATGGTAGAGTGAGTATAGTGTGCATGTAATCATGTCGACTAGTCCGGGAAAAAGTTCAAAACCGTCGACGTCTTCGTCCGTCCACCAGAAACTCTCGCTGTTGGCGTCGTCTACGAGCTCAGGGAAGCCGTTTATGAAGAGTAAAAGTCAGACGTCAAGCTCGTTAGTGTTTCCCTCGTTTAGGTTTAGTCCTGAGAGTGAGGAGATTGAGGAGATTAGAGGGACAGGGGATGAAGAGAAGGAGGAGGAGAGGAGGGCAAGCTTTGGAGGAAGTGATGCAGGTAAAATTTTTCATATAAAAACAGAGAGACAACTTAGCTGCAGAGAAAACTGACGACACATGCAACATGATGTTCATTTCTGGTTTTTAGAACGTGCGGTGACGCCACCATTGCAGTCAACATCGTCTGACTCAGCGTCAAAATCAGGAGGCGACATTTCCCCCCTTAAAGAATACATTAAAAAACACAAATGGGCGAATAAATGGGAAAAGAGATCGCTCTCGTTGGACCTTGACCTCAAGGGGAAAATCATTACAGCAATAGAAGACAAAAGACGCTCATTCGTCTCCCATTTTTACAACGAAGAGGAAGAAGAAATCCTTCTTGATGGGGATGCAGCAACGCCTAGTATGATAACTAGCTCAACCTCCATTCCTGAACAGTTGGTGGCCACGACTTCGAATCTGCTCGTTGATCCTGACACTGAAGAGCTCTCTGTGCACAGTGATAGTTTACTCAACCGTGGAAACAAACATCATTTCCCGAAATTCAACTTTGACGAGGAAAACAATTCTGACTATTTTGATGAGTTTGAGCTGGAGAGTAGCTCCCTCCCTAACACACCCATTACAAATTTAATGCCAGATGACCTGAAGAACTTGATTGTTGAGGAAATTGGAGTTGATTGCTGTGAAGACACCAGTATGGTTGGAGAAGATGGAAAAGTTAACTTATCCCTTTTACGGGAATTTGTGCTCCCGCCTGAGTCACTTCAAGAACTTTACAACGGTTTGCCAACCCTGTATTGTACACCAAGCGCGATTGGCAACCTCAGAAAGTTGCCTATTCAGGAGGTTGTCAGCAAAGTAGACACTGTACAAGAGCCTGCGGATCAGACGGTGTACCGGAGCTTTGAACCTGCGCCGCCGGAATCTGCGTCTATCGAAGCTGTGATAAAGAAAGTACTTTGGGATATCGTTTATCATCCATGGGTCAAGTACTGGATTGGATTAGTCGCTATATCGATTCTCCTCGATTTGGGGTCATTTTTAGACAGGCTCATTTGGTTCGGACTCGGAATGACTCTGTTCATAATCGTCAATGAATCCTTAATGGACACTGATGACGTACACACTGAAACAAAACCAGTTTCACCTGAGGCTTTAGCTGCAGCTGCCAATTTGACTTTGGGGTGCAGTGGAAATCCTAATTACTGGAAGTCCCAGGGTTGGATGCTTGTCCAGACACCCTCAGACTCGTCAATTCAATTTCCGGAGTATGATCCCTTTGAGTTCCGACTTAAAACTATTAGAAACGTGTTTATAAGGCTGGACGGGCCCTTTCTACTGATGTCCCACCCCCACCCGAAGCACAGGCTTCCAAAAAGGAGATTGTGGAGTGATCCAGTCATATCCTCAGATATGATATTTGTCAAGCACCAGCATTACAATTTGTATGGGGCTAAGGTGGAAGTCGCTCCCTCTGGGTTGGCAAAGAAACGTGTCTGGTGCAAAAAGTATCCGATTGCTATCACTCTCGCCAGTAACGAAAGATATTTGGGAAAATTGGCTGATGGCAGTGGAGGGGATCGGAGTAGTCCTAGCGACAGAGCCGATAAAGGCAAAGAGGAGGAAGGAGTAAGCTTCAGTAAGGACGACAAAGGGAACTCCCATGTTAGGTATACACTAAAAGCTTAAACGAAAATACGCTCTACTTTATTCCATATAAAAGTTTTAAGTGACATGGTTTTTATCTAGAATGCGTCATCACGAAGCACTTCACGGTGAAGTGTACAAAGAAGACGACATCATTGGACAGACTATATATCTCTTCGCAAAAACTGATAGGGAGAAAGACGACTGGTAAGACAAATCAGTAATCAATCTATAAAATACTACTTAGGTACGTAAATTTAAATTGTCAACAACAATATGTTTGCATAATGTAGGCTACGTCGCCTTGTCGCAGCGTCAAAGCATCATACTACCCGCTATTCTCCGGAAACTGACCACGATATCCTCGAGTATGTTGAATTCATCGCGTACATGAAAAGGATTTGTCCCACACTTCACATCAATGCTGCTTCGCCTCCAACAACTACTCCACAAAATCAATTGTACGAAACAGTCAACGTCCCGCTCCATCCACAACCTGGCTCCAGTCAAAACTCGCCATCAAGTTCGCGGAAATCCACTCCCGAAAAGGAAACAGTGAGCATTATAAATAATCCCGATCTCGTCTGTCCAACATTTCTGAACGCGATTTTAGCCCGACTCTTCCACGATTTTCTTCGGTCCCCAAAATGGACCCACCAAGTTAAGATGCTCATAGATCGTAAATTGTTTTTCCTCCGGAAACCCAAGGTTGTCGAGTCCCTCAAAGTTAAAGAGCTGGATCTTGGTAATACCCTGCCTGTCATTCTCCATGCCAGTCCGCCTGTTCTAGATAGACAAGGATTATGGGTGGACCTTGATTTAAGCTTCACAGGAACTATCGTGATTACCCTTGAAGCATTTGTCAATCTATTCAATATGGGAAAATCCGCAGATGCGGACGCCACCAGGCCAGATATTTCAACTTATCGACCCTCGCCGAGCCGATCTCCGTCAACCAATCATGCTATGTTCGACAGTGATGCGGATGATAGCGGTGAGTCATCAGAAACGGATGAAGAGCTCGACTTGGAAATAGAAGAAAAGCCCAAGGAGCCGGATAACCGAGGGAAGATTCAGAAATATGCAGATGCTCTGGCTAATAGCTCTGTCATGAGAAACAAACACGTCAAAAAAGTTGTATCAAACATAGCCACCACTCCAATCATCTTGACTGTCGAGATTAACGAGGTAATTGGAAACTTGGCTGTCAACTTTCCACCCATACCAAATAACAGAGTGTGGCTGGGATTCCGGGCAAATCCAAAAGTGGAAATTAATGTAAGACCCAAGTTTGGGGAAAGGGTGCTCAGCTTTAGTCAAATAACAGGATGGATCAAACGCAAACTTTTACTAGAATTCCAAGTAAGTCGTACACTACTTATCGACCTTTAAAAAATGAATTATTGACTAGTGTCTCATTCTTTATTTTTTTATTTTTTTGCTTTTGAATATTTGTAGCGAGTCATGGTCATTCCCAACATGGTCGACATTTCCGTTCCGCTCATGGAGTTTGAACTGCCCCAGTAACAAGAAAATTGTCTCTCTGCTATGCCAGCTTGTTATGAACAACCTTGCCAAAGAATATTCTGCTTATATGTTTTGTGATCATTCCAGAGTAGAAAAAAATTCAACACGTTAATCAAAAAGACGAACAATCGACATTAAAAAAAGATATTTACACACCACTTATCATTACCGTATATGTGCTATGACTTGGTAGTCCACACTTTTTTTATATTATACATCCTAAGTTCCTATAATTACTTTTAAAAATTTTCAGTTTTTTTTGTATTATTAAGAAAAACACCAACAATTTGTGATGGATTTATTTTGTGATTGATCTATTCCCACGTAGGGTTGTAAAGCACGTAGTAGGTACTATTCATACACGATTGATCTGTGATACAAAAGAAGGAGGATACTTAAGGTTTTAAACGTGTTGATGTTTTCAAGTAGTAAGAATGTTATAAAAAACAATCATGTTCAAACTGTTGTAAGTCTCGTGTTTTCTCAATATTTTAACTATGCAAGATAAAAAACAATGAAAAAAATGTACCGTTTTATGAAATGTTTGGGGGTGGTGGTCGTGAATGAAAATCACGTTGCAGCTTTGTTTATCCTTGCGAGAAAGAAAATAAATGAAATCGCCACCTGTTTCAAAGCTACTTTTACACGTAATTAATTTGCTAATGCATCCGTTTGCTGACGAATTTATTTATTGTCTTGTTGTTGACAACTCATTTTAAACTGTACTACGACAGCAGTTTGCATGCATTTATGGGGGGACATTTTCCTAAGTGGTGTATAATCAGGTAAGCTGCCTAATGTCGCTAATAAATAGTATGACAAAGTGACAATAGAAAGACATGCAAGAGAAAATGTCACTTGAAGTCGGAGCCCAAAGCTACTGTACTTGTGCTTCCTGGGAATCTTCATATTTTCATTTGAACCGGGCAAAGTATAACAGACATCGTCATTTTGAGTATTCCCAGGTGGACCAGCCAGACTTTCAAACGTCTTGGAGGAATCACGAAGCACGGAAATTTAAAACATATCCCAAAATTGGAGCCACATTTGGACCAATTCCTCCTCGGTTCTTTTATGCATTTTTCTTCGTCATGGGGATTGCTCTGTTAACTATGGGACGGGGAGCAAGACCACCGATTAATGTTGTTGCTAGTGAAGACTTGGAGGATATTCGTCGCGATGACTGGGTAATAGAGACGCAGACGCAGCTTGACGGTAACCAGTTGGACAGAAAAGAAGAAGAAGCTGTGAACGTGTTTCGAATATTGTTTCCGGTTTGGTGAGTGTTGAGCTTTTTAAATCCCTGAATGCAAAGTTTAAAGATATTTTTTATATAGAAAGCTTTTGCTTGGACCTGTTACGATGACGATTTTCAAATCAAAAGGGGCACTCTGAGACAGCTGCCAAGAAATTCATTCAAGAATCTTTTACAATTAGCTCGTTATTGTATTTATTAATGTTATGATTATAAGTATGTACATGAATGTCAATAAGAAATAATATTGACTACGGTATCTCTATAGGGTACTATTCATTATCATATCATTATCGTTTATATCTTGACTATCAGTCTCTTTCAGAAATGCTACCACAGTTTTTGCCATAGCGCCATAAGACGGCGTTCCTTGCCTGGCCATAGTTCTCATCAGGAGCCTTTTCATTGGACCCTGAAACTTGTTTCCGTATATGTTTAAGTAGATGAGTTTTTCCAGCCTGGACATACTTTGCGGTAGAGTTTGCAACTACGATAGCATAAAGAGCATAAAATCATAGGAACAATCTTTTATAGATATTATGGACAATTTGATGTATAAAATAACTTGATTGTCATGTAAATCCAGGATTCTTAACGAGCGAAGCTCTCCAAAGTTTTCCGGCAACTTCCGTAGTTTGTTTCTGCTAATGTCTAGAAATTGTAGAGAAATCATCGTCACTGGGAAGGCATCGTCAATGCATGTGATTTGATTGAACGACAAGTCCAGTTCCTTGGGACATCCTTCGTAGTGGCTGATAATCACCTCGAGAGGTATGCTCTCCAAATCGCAAACACTTAAGTCAAGCTGATTGAAGCTTTTTTGGGAGTATATCCGCTCTTCCAGAGATCCTGGAACGCAGACGATTGTATTAGAGCGAAAAACTTTTCGATAAGGTTCCACCAGAGAACAGGCATAAGTGGTTACATAGCCGAATGCGAGGCGGATAGTATAAAAAAATTCTCCCGAAATGCCGACCGATTTGTAGATTTTTTCGGTGATGCATCCGACATCAAATATCTTTGGCAGAGTCCGTTGCGAATCATGGCGCTTTTTACCAGATAGGGTTGCATATAACGCGTCAGAAGACATGCAGTTAGCCATTTCGGCGAAGATTTCAAGTAATCCCGTCTAAAACGTTCATACATCGTCTTAAATCTATTTCATAAACTACAAAAAGGACTATTGATAGGGTCAACATTGTCACCATGAGATTTCAAAGAAAGCTTTATCTCTTTGACACTAAAATAGCATATGTTTTACTAAGCAGAGCCATTAAAAACTGAAACGTCTTATGTCTAATTGTTATGCGCAAACATAAAATCTTATTGCTAGCTACTAGCTACCTGTACGACTTTTACATTTTCGTCACTTATTCTTAAAACTTGACGAAACCCCCCAGTCATTGTTCCACTCACCCTTTTTTTTACTTGTTTAATTTGTCATTCAGTTCATTCAACAAGCCGTGT
>VICI01001163.1:0-25204 GCA_019593645.1 Akabosia matsudoensis | reverse complement strand
GGTCCAAATCGGTCAAAGTATGTGGCCTGTAGAGCACCCACAGACAGACGGACAGACGGACAGACGGACAAACATGTCCAAATCATTACTTGCCGAACAAAGTTCAGCTTCGTAATAAACATTACAGGCCACAAGACAAAAGTCTAGGTTTGAAACGGGGATTGTAACCACAGTTTTTAACAACCGGAACAGCTAAACGCATTAACAATAGTGGATATCCACATAAGACGGTAAACTTTTTTGCCTAAACCGTAACAATGGGTGGAGGTTACTCAGAAATCGGCTTCTTTGACGAAGTGATTCTTTACCCTTTACCTTCGAAAATACGATTATTCACAAATTGCGGAACATGTATAAAGAGCAATATCAATTGTTCCGTGTAATAGATCCTAGGGCCAAAAGGAGCATACTTATTGTATCCCTTTTTCTTTTACAAGTAGCGTTATTGATCATTCATTTCGAGACACTTTCTGACACATTTACAACAAGTTGTATTGAAAATGAAAAAAGGGTGAAAATCTTAAAAGGGTTGTAGGCTGGAAATGTCAATGTGAAGATGGGCCACATCTTTGCATGATGCACTGAAATATGACGAGCGAGCACCCAAAGCATTATTTCATCAACGTTATATCTTCAAGTAATTATGACGGATGAGCATGTAAACGCTTGTATGCACATGTAAATACCCCTAAAAATGAGATATATTTTGACAGTTGTGTCATCATTGAAGCGGAGAAGGGTTGCTTATGCGTAAATTATGACATATATGAGTTTGTTAAGCTTGTAAACATATTTAACTTGTGCTCAGGGCGGTGTGCCCACTTACGAAAATCTCTCCGACAAGTGCGAAGAGGTATCAAAGGTAAACCTCTTCAGACTTTCTTACTCCATCAACATAAAAATGATTCAGCAGATATTTCATATGCATGTCATAATATTATGCGTTCCTGTGCCCTTTTGATCTGAATAAGGCATTACGGGCGGGGAAGAGCGTTTAGGTTGAGTAATTTTTATGGCAAAACTAAACCAAAATTTTGAGACACACACGAGTCATAGTGAATATTAGGCATCTACGTGTCTGTGACAGCTCATTTCACAACAACAAATACGGAAGTAACGGAATTAACCGATAATATAAAAGAGTTTATTGTCAGATAGGTGAAAAGTACCACTGGCCCACGAATGGAATGTGGGCGTATAAATATTTTATTCCCTTATTGTTCATTTATTGTGTTTATTGAAAACATTTCATACCTATTTTAGGTCTGTTGTTTATATTTCAAATAGAAATTGGCAATGGGTCTTAACTCTATACGTACAATTGACATGTGCGAGGTTTCGATCGATCGCCTGTATTTGAAACTTGACTTCAAAATAATTAACTTCATTCCATTCCAATAAAAAAAAATAAATTGGACATAAAAGTAATTTGGGCACACAAATACTTGCGCAATTGTTAATTTTAATTTTAAAATTGTTTGAAGCGATCGAAATGGGAATCAGTTTGATTTGGCCGAATGCGTATGTCAGTACTTCTACTTGTCTTGCCTAGTTGAACTTTTGCTCGCGAATAATGTCTGCTTTGCTGCATAATCATATGCATAGCATTATAACACCGTTAATTAGACAGTCAATAATTTTGACTAATTATGCGTTCATTTATGTATATCCACACACGTTTTTCCTAACTATTGACCGTGATAATTTAGTTTGCATCAAGCAGAGACCATGGAGCTGGAAGGTTCTTCCTTGGATCTTGTCTCAATTTCTTATAATAGGTTTATGTGGATTGGGATCGTGTGTATATGTTTGTGTCAGACAGATTTTGGGTTTCCCATTTGCTCCGTGGGTGGAAATAAACTTTTTCAATATCGCTATAATAATCGCCTGTGGACTCTGCGCAACTGCGGAATTAGTTGCATTTGCTGTAGTGTTCCTGAATCCTGAGCTTCGTCTCGCTGTAAACGAGTTATTTAAGTTAGAACATCGATGTGAGTAATAAGTTTCTTGAATCGTCGTAGCCAAAACCCTGGTAAAATATTAATGAAATAATCATCATATCATTTTTCAGGCATTCAGCACATTCCAGTGGAAGGTTCTAGACAGCCAGGCCGATCTAAAGATCATTTGGGGATTCTACTCAACAGCTTTGTAGCCACTGTTACCATTTTCCCGGCATTTGTTGCTCTAATGGTGATTGCGACTAACTTGGACCCGTTTTACTACATCGCTGAGGAGTTGTTGCCTCACCCGCAACAAAGAATGCAGGAAACGATTTATATAACATTTTTATGTCGATATCTGCTAAGTTTACTTGCAATTATTGAGTTTTTTAGGTTCGTCACATTAGGTGGCTTTGCCATAGTTCTGATTGCATTCGTTCTAGTATCATTGACGATATTACTACAGAAAGTGTTTAAAGAAAGATGTCTCCTTTTCTATGTTCAATTGCATATAATAATGGCTGTTCTTGCCAACAAGGCCAATTCGCTTGTGTGGGGGCTGGTTTCATTCGGTCAGCTTGCAACTGTTTTTTCATTATGGATTGTCTTCAAATGTGCTAAGTACTTGTCAGTTTATATTATAGCTACAGCCGCTGTCCTAGCCATTTACTTGCTACTATTCAGCGCAATCTTGTTTCCTGCCGCTGCTAAAATTCCATCGAAGTCTAGTGACCTAATCAGAAGAAAACGGGCGCTTCATTACAGTAATTCAATGAATTCTAACAACAAATATTTTTACTTCAGTTTGTGGAAAGCACAAAGGCCCATTTTCTTCAAGTGTGGATCATTTTTTATTATTCGAAGAGGCGTCACCATGATGTACATGAGAGAGCTTATCAACAATTTGGTCAATGCAGTCATCCTAATAACTCCAAAAGCTGTGTAACTTTTAGACTAATATTTCACATATATTTTGTATATGCCATTAATTAAGTACCTCATCGGTAATACGTATGCTTGCTTCAGAATTTTAATATTTGTCAAAATTGACAATAGTACATAGCACTGGCCCAGACTTTGCTTCAACGTATGACGATCGAATTGAATAATTTATTGAGAAAGCCACGAGTAGGCGTTTACAGCTAATAGCTAAAGAATTTTCTCAAAAGAAAGTAAAAAATATAGCTTACAAGCGTAGGTCACGTGGTTGACCTTTGGAAAGTTTTTGATAAATAGTTAATAAGTTATATTATATTTCTTATTTCACTCGAATAAAAGTACCTATAATATATCAATTTCCTAACAGGCACAATGCCTTCGATGTTTCCTTATTTCATTTTAAACATTCAAATTTTACCAATAAATATTAAACATTGTCAAAGACGCGACAAGGAAATTCTTTTTACTTTCATGTTTTCGTTTAAACGAAAAACTGCTGAAAGGTTACTAACGATGAGGTTGCGAGACGAAGGAACTGGCTCAACCATTTAGCAAGCATCCTGGATTTATTGACTTATTTATCATGCTGAAACAAAATATTGCACTCAGTGCAGTTACTCCTCTAATTCGAAGCGCCGTTAAAAACCATAAGTATGCATACATTTTTCTCTATCGCAACATATTCTCACTCACCATAGGCAAAAACAAGTTGGTCATCTTTAAACCAAATCGTTTCGACTATCGATTGTTGCCGTGGCTATGCTCCATAGTTATAATTACGTTTATTTGTGGATGGGGCTCTTGCGTTTTCATTTGCATTCACCAGCTAGTTTTTGGATTGCCAACTAAATGGTGGCTTAAGTGGAGTCTGTTCAACACGATTATAATTCTTGGTCTTGGAGTTGCAGCGTCCGTTGAAGTTTTCGCGATTATAGGAGGGCTTTGTTTTCCTCAGGTTTTCACTCAGTTTATTCGCCTGCAAAAGTTGGAACGAAAATGTATACAAAATAAGTTCTATTCATTTTATTTTTTCGCATTGGCTCATGTTATGCATTTTTGTTTTTGATACTGAGTAGGCATGGACTCAATGCATCTCAACAAGAAGAGTTCTTTGACATTGGGAACCCATGGAAACCTGTTAACGTCGGATTTCGATCAACTACAAGCATTTCTTCACAAAAGAAATAACGCTTCGGTGTCTGGAACATTAAGTTCAACTGATACTTTAGGGGCCCTTATCAATTCTCTTGTGATACTTTCTTCGTTGGTCGCATTTCCAGTGGTCGTTGTTGGCGTTTTTACTGAACTGGATCCGTTTTACTTCATGCTAGAGGAGTTCATATTGCCAAGTCCTTATGACCGAACCCGACTAATTATTGTTATGGCACTCTTGATTAGATTTTTCCTTGGTTATTTTTGTGTAATAGAGTTTTTGCGATTTTTCACCATGGTTATTATTGTCGCTATGATTTATTTGTTTAGTATTGTGTCGATTACGAGAAAGCTCCAATTTGTATACTATGAGGAATGTCTTCTGAACTATGTCAAGTTGCGAATTATTCTTTCAACACTCAAACTAGTAACTAGTACAATAGTCGGCGGCTTAATTTTCGGTGGACAATTTATAACGATTTTAGTCTTTTGGGTTGTATTTAAGTGCTACCAGTTTTTATCCATTTATATATACAGTGCAGCATTGCTTCTTGCTGTGTATGCTGTAGTACTCGTGGCATTTTTGCTGCCGTCTGCAGCTCAAGTAAGAAATGAGACGAAGAGATTGATTCAGGGTAAAAAGAATCTGCATTTTTGTACAAATCCGCTAAATGCTAGAAAGTATTACTATTACAGCATATGGAAATCGCAACAAACTGTATACCTGACTTGTATGAATTTCTACATTATTGAAAAAGGTGTCACGATGGCGTATTTCAGTCATTTAGTAAACAACCTGGTAAATGCTGTACTTCTCATTGATCCCACAGCGCTGTAGCGAAGGTTTAAGCATGAGATTTAGCAGACATACGAGGAATGCTGGAAAGTGGGAACATGTTTGTGAGTGGCAGACAGAAACCTGTTTTAGCGTGTTTTCTGCACAACATCTGCGGAATGAGCTTACAGCATTAGATTTTTTAAAATCATAAGCATGTGGTAGCAAAAGATGTGATGACCTTTCTCAAATTATTTCATTGTCAAAAAAACATCACAGCTAAATTGTTCAAATGGCGAAGCGTTTTCTATTGTACGATTTGTCAGAAAACAACAGGTGTTGTCATAATTTTTGGAAAACAGAAAACAACACTTTTACGTGCTTTAAACTTCCCTAGAAACCCTTTAATACAATAATGGAGGATACATGTTTATTGTTGCAAGACTTTCCCAAAACGTAATAAATCGAGCAACACGGAACCCCGTTCAACACGTATACAATTTCAGAATTTTCTCATGAATTCCGTGAGATAAAAAGGAATCCACGTGCGTTAGCTTAAATAACAAGTAAAACTAAACCTGCACTATTTAAAAAACTGCTACGTTACACGGCGACTATTATTCCAACTGCTTCCCGTATTACATAAAACCCAGACAACTGGAACTCCTCCAATAAACATTCGGACAACCTGGAATGGGACTACGATGACTTCAGAGCAAGTCACTTGGTGCGCGTTGATCACATCCGAGAATGCAATGACCAGCGTTATTAGCAGAATCACTGATCGCCAGGTCATCCATTTGATACAGAATGCAGATGGACGCTTCTATACAAAATGATTCATAAAAATGACAAATTATGTATTACATTATTACCCATTAAAACGGGGATGAAGAAAACATATAACACTTGAAAGAAACGTACCTCACGACCAATCTTTGTTAGTACACAAAAGAGCCAAATTTCAGTTACAAAATAAGCCATGGCAATAGCTAACATAACGATGACAACGAGATGGTATGTCAAAGGAGCTGTAAGCAGAAGGTTATCTAGGTTCATATTCACGTGTAATGTATACTTACGTATTACATGTAATCATTTAATATCCGTACAAACTTACATTCATACATCATCTTTTTCAAAACCTGGTCTTTCATATAGTCATAAGCTGTCATTGAATAAAGTGCGGTCTGGGCAACTCCCTCATTTGTCGAATTCGCCATCAGCACATTACGAGAGATATCCAGTCTCACAGGGCCATCATAGCAAAGGTATTTTTCAGTTGCAAACGCCAATACAATTGAAATGGCAAACAGTAGCTGTAACAAAAAACAATTATAAATATTAATTAGCTAGTTTCTTTAATATCTTTGTCAAGGTGGAAATAGTTCTCACATATGTAAAAACTGTTTATACGTACAAGGTCAAGTCCAGCAATAGCATCCAACCACTTTTGCACAAACAATGCTGTCTTGTTGATGTCTGCCTCTGGGTCCTTCTCATTTTCAAAGTTATTATATTGTATAAATTTCTTGATTCCTGGAAATATTGAGTGCTTCTTCCCTCCAACATCGCTGTCAGAAGATGAGCTACTTATTATCGATTTTCTGTCATTGTCAATCACTACTTTTGTTGGTGTAGAACTAGCGGATATAACTGTCGGCACACTATAAATCGGCTGCTCATTACTGAATGTTGTGCTGCCGTCACTTATCACACTTTGTCCATCACAAGCGCAGATTTTTCCAGGTTCCTGATAAATCGCCATTTTGAATTGCGCTGCCAAGATCTTCGTTTTTAAATCCCTGCAGTTAATTTAGCACTTTGCTTTGTTTGCAAAAAAGAACATAATCTTCGGACACACAAAAGAAAGTGTTCACTGCACTGGATCTTCCAACGGTCTAAGCAAAACCTAGCACTGGAACGTTTGTTAAATATTTGATTTCCACGTGCTAAACTGCTTGATAGTTACTGTTTTGCGTGCGGCCACAGCTCTACACGCATATCCATGCCAAAATTCGTTGCACAGATTATCCTCAATCAACAAGTCAACAAGCCTACAATCCACTTGTTGCCCTAGGTCTAGCTCATTTTTTGCCAAGTAGGAAGACTTCACACCAAACACAATAGCTGTTTTTCTATACATTAATCGACTATTTTGTCTATAAAAACGCTAATTTAAATATTACAGCTAGTTTCCTAAATCTTCTTAGCCTATAATTCCTTTTATGTCCAACGTGGTTCCAGTGTGACTGGTTGTCCAATGCTATACCTACGCATGGAATTTATTCCTTATTGAAAACAATCTGAGATGACGACATGGAAACCAAAATATAAATAAAGTTGAACCAAGCTTCTATTGTGTTCCATTTACTGCTGGTGAACCCATCCCCAAGCTGTTTTTGTCGTGAGAATTTTTTATTCTGTCAAGAAAAAGCAACATCAACATTTAACGTTGAAGTTGGTTGGCTGACTGGATAAATGGTAATGTGCCATTGTGATCACAGCGCAACAGCTATTCTCAGTGCAGACGACGGATTTTTTGTGTCTAAGTGGACGTATATAATTTGATACATCAGTGTAACTAATGCTTATAGGCTTCACGAAGAGTAAAAAACTTCTCGTATATTATAGCAATTTTTTTGCAAAGAATAGATGATGCGAAAGATCATAAAAGGTGATTTGATTATGTATGCACGCCTATCTAAACAGTAGATTGAAGCGGGTGAAAAATAAAGGCTTTTACAATATATTACCTGGTCCAGTCAACTTTTGCATGATAATCACCGTAGCGTTTGTGAATTAAAAGATGCACAGGTTCGATAAAAGAAGCTGTAATAGGATGGTTATTCACTTGAACACTGGGAATCCACAAAAAACAGGGGGTTTAAGGCAAGTTGGCAGACGAGATTTATCTCATTATTTGCTGAGAGCGATTTAAAAGCAATTTCTTCATTCATGCATGGAATTGACTTGAAACAATGACGAGTACGTCAAGTAATAGGGCAAAGTTGTTTGAGTAACAGGCAAGTTTTGTGTAGAAACGTTGTGTAAGAGACGGCGACAACATGTAATCTTGTGGCTTTAAGGCTGCTGTGTTTTGCAGAGAAGATATAAAAAACTAGTTTTTTTATCGGGAAAAAATGTGCTAAAACTGTACTGAGCCATTGGATTTAATATCGCACTGCGTAGTTTCAAAAATATAAAAAATAATAGTAGAATGATACATGGAGGGGTATTAAGGAAGCAAAATAAGAAACGAATTATATGGTAGATTGGCTCACATACGGTATATGGCAAATTTTTTATTCATGTTGTTCTGTTTTGTGATTTGGGTAGTGATCTACTAACTGATCAATGTCGTAAATCTAACTGCTTATTTAACTACCAGAAATATTGCAGAAAGGAATTCAAATGGACAAAGTGACAGAAAATTATATATGAAGAACGCACACACTCCACTCTGTGGCAGGCCTTAGATTAGTTTGTGGTCAACAAAGATGTGCTCATCATAATCAACTTCAAAAGTTAAATCTAAACAACTATGATGACAACGCGCTATATCACATCATGAATTGTTAAACGCTAAGATATACTTTAAAAACTAATACATAGGAAAACATTTTGCAGGATTATAAAGTAATTGCATGTAAATAAATATACAAATGTAAAATGAGTGACTTTTATTCGAAAGCAAGATCCTTTTGTTCCATTATACAGGTTCATAATGGCTTTCTAGAAAAATATCACATTTCTTAAACAACGAGACGGAAGACTTGTCGTTATAATCTAATAGTGACAATGACAAACTATCTATCGCATGTTTGCACTGAAATCTGAATTATCGGTTGTCTATCGGAGAGAGTGAGCGTGAACACTACATGCATGCCTAAGTAGGAAATGTTTTCGTTGCTTTAGTACTATTTTATCGAACGTTACAACAGGTAAAACCGTGCATATTTCATGTTGAGTCGAAAAGGTGCATTGCAAACTCCCGGTTCTCTAATGAGCAAGTAAATTGTTCATTGCGTGCTTATCCAAACAAACCCGTAGATTAGGTTTCATTTTGCAATGTTTTTATATTACGGTTTTTAGTATGAACCTAATTGAAGCATATAAAGCTAAGTACTATAATTTGTGCGTTGGACATAAACATATTATGTATTTAATAATTATGACACTCTATTCATAATCTGCCTTGGTTCTCCCTCGCAAGATTTGTTCTGGTTTTATTTATTGGCCAGTTTTGGTGAAAACATTGCTGTATTATCACAAAGGAAGTATAAAAGAACAACGGCATATTCTTTTTGATCTTGATCCGATGCCCCAGTATTTAGGCAACACGTTGCAAACCATCAGATTTTATTACTTTATTGTCATATTCATACTTGTGTTTCAATAAAACTGCGGATTTTATGCGTTCAGGAGCGTAGTCAAGGATAGCATAGGTCAGAAGGGACCTGGCAATAAAATTATCTCTGTTTGTGGTGGTAGCGTTCTGGTGTGATTGCATGAAGACTCAAACTGAAACACAAGGTTTTCTTGCTTGTTTTGCCTGTATGGTTAAACTGTGGTTGAAACGCGTAGATGTGAAGGCTACAAAGAATAGATTTCAGACCAAGAGTCACGGGCTTTTCAAAAATAGACAAGCACTGTTGATACCTTAGCAATGAACTTGCTAAGTTCAGAAATATTATGCATATTCATATTGCTTTTGATTAAAAATCTACGGAATTTCCCTTTTATTGCTTGTCGATCAGTTACAATTATCATCCTTATCTACAAGAGAAACTTACTTATGTAAGACATTAGCGCAATATGTAATGAATGTTGTAATTACAGTGTTCGACATCGTCTTTATATAATTAAAGTAATAAAGCGGAAGGGATGTGTTTTTGATCCAGATTTCTAATTTTATAGTAGAGAAACTTTAGATCTTTCACTCTCGGTATGTTTACTTCTTTGTTTTGTGCATATCCTGTCTATCGATGTTCATAAGATTAAGTGGTTACATTTAGTTTAGTTTCCAAAACGAGGTGCGAAGAAGATGAAGAACCACAACAATAAAAGCCTAAATACTTACATTAAATATAACACATTCTTCAGGTGTACGTATATCATGCGAAACAAAACATTTTTTTATAACTACAACCATAATTTCTTTTACGGAACTGCTAACTTTCCCTCTAGCATTGGGTATTCATCATTACAACAGAACTTCCAGCTTGGGCAACCATATTTTTATGGCACTCATATTCCCATTTCTTACTTTAATACAATTATATGAGCTCTTGGTTGTAAAATGTACAGTTAGGTTTAAGATTCATTGTATCTTTGCGTTTTAACATCTGTAAACCTCAGTAAAAGATCTTAACTGTGTTATAAATAAGATTTAGTTTAAAAAATGTGTCGTTTAGTTATATATACCAACTTTCTTTGCCTTAAGCACATCTGCCCATGTTTCATACTCAACAGAAACAAAAACGCATTGGAGCCTTTAAAACCAATAAACATCTAAAACTACACCGCTTTCGTTCATTAATACAATTGACTATTTTGTGGATGTACGGTTTAATGTAAAAATATGATATTCTCAATGCCCTGTCTTAGATGCCTCGTTTTATGTACATTAAAAAACTCCGTAAGACAGTAACCTATTTTTCCCTTGTCCATATGTCCCCATTCTTCCTAATTACCAGTCTAGTGGCCAAACCAAGGGCTACCGCACAGTACTCCCAGCTAACCATATTGTTCGTTTGTTGAAGCGCACGCATTAAAAAAAATATTCCTTTTTTTAAACTTCTATTACAAAACGAGTAAACGTTCCCATAAAGCCGACCAAAAAAACCGATGGAGACCAACCCTTTCATATTTTTTATCGTCTTTTCTTACATAATTTATAGATTCTTCTGAGGTACGGGACGACCCTTTTCATAGCCAATGTGGATACTTACTCAACCTCAACTTGAGAAGCATGCTATTATACTTTGTAGAAAACATTTTTGCTATTTTTTAAGAGTCGGGTTCCATGAAAAAAGGCCTGCATTACTTTCTCAAGATGTTGTGTTGATAAACACATCATCTCTCATCATCAGTGACGGTAGCTATATGGGAAATTAACACAACGTCAAATGGCGAAGACATGTTTCCTCACTTAAAAAACTCATCATCCTGCCTTTTGTGCGTTAAGCTAGTTAAAGTAAGCGATAAGGAAGGCTATTAAAAATATGTTCAATATTTTGAGAGCATACGTCTACAATATCTACATTCAATTTTTTCTTTGGGTTTTAGTTGAATACAGAGAGGAAATGGGCTGGATGAGTGCTGGGAGAGGAAGAAAACGAAACTAACGCCCAATTTGTTTTTTTAAAAAACTTCATTGAGAAATGAATTAGACTCGTTTAAAAAGCAGATTGAATGTCGGTTTGAAGTTTGCCAACCCAAATATTTGTGTTTGTAATAGAACTTGTTATTGAGGATGAAAAAGATTAAAAAATGTGATCTAGATTGGGTAAGTCATTTTTCTTTCATGAATAATGCACCCTAAGAATGCTGTAGTTCAAGTACTAAGGGAAAATAATTAGGACTCAGAGAACGACTTCCGTTTTAAAATTTAATTCTTGAAAAGCGCTTTGCCCGTTTTGACAAAATAATTGCAACTACTCAGGAGATGGCTCGATTAATGAAAACAAAATAAAGTGAGGTATGCAAGAACTTCTAAGTGTCTACACGTGAAGTGGACAGGATGTGATGATAAAAAAAATTCAATGAGAAACGTGAGACTTAATTTAATTGTTCCTAATATTAGAAGGTTTTATAAATCCTCACACCATACCAGTGTCTCCATGCAGGATTAATGTGAATTACTTAGTTTCACATAGATATTGAATTAGGCATATTTTATCGCATCAAACAAATTGTATGGATAACGGGAATAAGATCATCATGAAGCTTTGCTTAGCACGCTTGACCAAGGGCATGCTGGTCTGGGCTGTATTTACACACACGTTGTAATCATATTTATTATATGCACACAATCGAATTATCAAATGAATATTGATTACAGGTTCTTCTGATAACGTGGTAATGTTAGATACATAGTACGAAGTATGGACACGTGTTGCACTTCACTGTAAGTAAGCAGCACGCGATATATGGCTAGTTTCTTATTACTGAATACTACTAAGGACTGCGTGGGAGCTAGTCAATTGAGTTCCAGATTTTTTAGTGTATTGAACCAAAGGGTTAAAAATGTCTATTAAGTTGTCCACTGGGTACCTTATGCCCCTGGTTGGACTTGGTTGTTCAGTCTTTCCAGTAAGATGCATACGATTATTTTATACATTTAATTATTTTTCGCAGTATTTAGTACCCATACTCCTCTGTAATACATTAGGAGCCACCCTCCGTGGTTGAGATTGCAGTGGAAACAGCCTTAGAAATTGGATATCGTCAATTCGACACAGCTACACTTTACAATACAGAGTACCATTTGGGGAATTCCTTAAAGAAGGCTCTTGATTCTGGAAAATTGAAACGTGAAGAGCTTTTTATCGTTACAAAGGTATATACCTATAATATTAAGCTGTTAATAGTACAAGTTAACATGTTTATAGTGTTCAATAAAGCACATTATGCATAGCTTCCACAAACCGCCATGTCTCCAGGACGTGTTAGCCAATTCATGGATAAATCTTTGAAAGATTTGCAACTGGAGTATGTTGATTTGTACTTGATCCACTGGCCGTGTGGTATGACTCACACCGGAAATGACGCCAACATGATCCCAACTGATGCCCAGGGAAATTACTTATTTGACAAGTCAACCGATATTGAAGCCATCTGGAAGGAAATGGAGAGACAGGTGGTGAGTGGTAAAGCAAGGTCAATAGGTCTTTCTAATTTCAACGAAAAACAAATCGAACGCATTTTATCAGTGGCAACCATCCCACCTGTTAACTTGCAAGTTGAACTCCATGCATACTTACAACAACCGGAATTACGCGAGTTTTGCAAAAAACATGGCATTTCGTTAACAGCTTATTTTCCCATTGGGGGACAAGCCCGTCATAGCTATCCAGATCGGTTAAAGTAAGGAGTCGAAGATAAATTCAAATTTTATACTTAACCATAGATTAAAAGGCTCTCTAAAGTTCCGCCGTGCATTCTTATGTAGGATCACGGAAGTTCCAAATCTATTAGAGGATCCAGTTGTCACACAAATGGCAAAAAAGTACACCCGCACTCCAGCCCAAATATTACTTCGGTTCCTAACACAGTTAGAAGTCGCTGTGATTCCAAAGAGTTCCAATCCAAGTCGGCAGCGTGAAAACTTCCAGGTTGGTATTCGAAAACGTTACTAAAAATATCCTTTCCAGCTCCTATAAAATTTGTAAAAAATACGCACATTTTTTAGATACTGGAATTTACCATACAACCAGAGGACATAGAAAAGCTCAAAATCCTGGATAAAGGGGAATCCGCAAGATCATGCTTCAATTGGCCAGGGTAAATTTTAAAACATGACAGCAAACTCACTGGTGTTTATTTTCCTGATCTAATATACCGAAATAGTTCGTTGTTTAACCACATTTTGTGTGTCCTCGCTGTAGTGCGGACACTCATCCGGAGTATCCTTTTGGCCACTCAAACTTTGTTCCACCCCCTTCATCCAAGTAAACCACAAAGCAACCGGAAGCCCAATCCATACAAACTCTAATTTGTGTGTTGTTTTAATGGAAAAAGTAAACAGCTAAATTGCGTCGTGTGATTGCATGTTGTTTTTCCCTTCCATTTTAAAAAGTCAAGAGAAGAATCATTACATAAACTTATATAAGTATGTCATACTTCCACGTATCATTTTTCACTCTCACCTGAACGCAGTTGGGCAGCACGTGTAAAAGCTTAGCTAAACCAAAGTTTCATGACATGTGGCTGAACAACCAAACTTTGACAATGCATGGTGAACGCTTATCCAAATAAACTATCAAACAAATTAACCAGTGTATGACTTTATAGCAGCTTTAAGAAATAAAATATGAAATTGCATACTTTTATCATTCATCATAAAGTGCACTTTCAATGCAGTTAAGCCATTTAAGCCCATATGGTCAAATACCGAAAATTATAAAAGCCGTTCCACATCCTTCACTTTATCCCGAAAAATACCCATTTGTATCGAATGGTAATAACTACTTCGCTTTGACCCATGCCTATGTATATGGACATCATACCACGCGACTTTTAGCTGTGTGTGTTTGTGTGCTTTACACTTTTCTCTCTTTTCGTACCCCAATCAACCATCCAGTACTAATAATATCTATAACATCCTCTCCCTCTTCTTTCTTACGAGTTTTCCTCATTTTCCCCCTTTTTTTAGCTATTCCATGTTCGTCTTTAAGACTCTTTTTGTAAGCCCACACGATAGTAACTGGAAGCTAGTTGTAGTGATAAAGCCATCAAGTGGAACAAACAACAACAATAAGAACCGACAAATGAGAGTGAAGTCCATTTACATGACTTGTGTCGTGGTGTCTGCCCGCACCACAAAATGTCCAGGCACTCTGAGTCTTTAACTTTTTTCTGGAAGAGAAAAAAAATGGAATGACATTCACACACATTTTGCTTTTCC
This sequence comes from Akabosia matsudoensis, assembly GCA_019593645.1. Taxonomy (NCBI): domain Eukaryota; kingdom Metazoa; phylum Arthropoda; class Collembola; order Entomobryomorpha; family Paronellidae; genus Akabosia; species Akabosia matsudoensis. Next base: position 10,764 of record VICI01001163.1, on the reverse strand, counting down.
TGCTACATATTTTTAGATAAAAAGTTTTTCCTATTGAAAGCAAAATTGTTATGGTTCTTTTCCATTTTCTTGTGCTCCACACATGGCGAAAAGGGGAAAACGTATGGCGTAAAAACGGTAACGACAAAAGACAGAGTGTAATGGGAAAAGGAAGGTTTAATGTAGCCTGAAATCTAAACTATCATGTTCATGTTTACGTTACTGAAGTATAATGGTGATATGTGACACATACACTCGCTTGTGTCACTCCCCCATGTATGTGTAATCAGTACAATTACAATAAAAATCCAGTGGAATGTATTAGAGACCAGATTCCATTTTCTTTCACTTTCTTTTGTTCTTGAGAGGATAAAACAGAAAGGCACGATTGCCTCGTGTTTTTATTTGCACTCTTCCGTTTCGTGTGTATCATCGTGTGTGTATTAATGCATCATGAAGGAGGAAGTGAAGAAAAAGTAATTTATCCCAAGAAAGGGAGAAACATACACACCTACATGTGACATGTGATATTATACTTTATAGCTTGACGCTTGACGTAATATATGTAATGGATTTGCGTGATTCAAACCCATTTGGAGTTTTTTTTCAGTTCCGTTTCTGCACAGCAAATATGTAGAGAACTCATCTAAGATGATAAGTTAGTAAGTTTTTACGTATGAATTGATGCATAGTTATCGAAAATCGAAGAGAGATTCGGCAGCATTCGAAAAATATCCTCCTCTTAATCACACGACGAAATGAACTCGCTAGAGAGAAAAAAACTTTCATTGCATATAGTTTTCTTAAATGAGATTCAGGAAATCCCTACTTACTCAAATATTGGACAAGCCATTTCTGTTTAAACAGTGTTATTGGCCAGATGCATCCAGACGGGTTTTCTTTTTGACAAACGCGGGGGCTTAGTTTGGCCCACAAAACTGCTTTCTTTGATGTTTCCAATAAAAATCTCTCCATCCTAGAAGCCCATAAAAGGATAAACATTGAACATAAAGGAAAATTCATTTTCTATTTCGATTGCTATCCTCGGATCGGACAAAAAAATGGAAATGTTCGCTGGGTGGATAAAGCATTGATAATAAAAATCAAAGATTTCGTCCGCCACTACTACTACCACATTATTCCCGCATTTTAGTACGTAGCTCTACTTGAAACGACCCAGCGGACGATCTTTTCAATCGGATTCTTAACCGCTGATAATCTTAAGTATCCTACAGTCAAAGAGTATTATTGGTTAATAAAACTTTACTATGAAAAAGAAGATTATTTCAATGATCATGTCGGTACACAAGCTTTGGCTTCACTTTATCCTAAATGAATATTCGAAAGGGTTTATTTCTCTGGAAAATTAGAAAGAATCCATTCATCCCTTCATTTCGTTTTAACCAATTCAAAACGGCAGTAGAGAGGTATTCAAATTGATATCAAGCATTACCGTTATTCTAATAAGTAGTAAAGCACATGACGGCAAACTACCAATAATGGTCGAGTTGCAGCCACAACGCATTCACTTTCTGATAGCAACGTAAGAAAAGTTTGCGAGAGAGTTTTATCTCAACCGTCCACAAAAAAAGGATCTATTCCGGACGGAAAATTATTTGCCCACAGTTGACTTTAAAAAATAGACCATATTCGTTCAGTTGTTATATCAAAACATGCATAATATATTTTTGTGTCGAAAAAAAAGAGTAAAAAGAAATGATAAGATTTGTCTGTCGGATTCAGTGAAGGTTGAAATTCGTGAAAGTCAATTTTTTCTCTCTCTCCAATATATTCATTCAGAGAGAAGATGATCTTCAGCTAAAAGAGCGTTCGGAATTTTTTAGTCCCGATACGAAGAGAAAGGTTCAGTGGAGCGGGAGCCAAAAGTTGGCCAAAATTGTGGCCTTATCGGATCGGATTTGTGCACTGGTGCACTTGCCACCATATCGCGTTCACCACACGAACGCCACCAGTTTATAGTAGTGAATAACCAACCGAGAAAGCGAAAATAACGGTGCTCTTTGGCATATTGAACTATCGTAGGTTGCTTCGTAAAGCTCCAGGTTTCACACGGCCAATTGCTCTCAGCTTTCGTTCGTCTTTTGACGATTATTACGATGATAACAATAATACAACCAGAGAAAGGATTTTTTCCGAGACTAGTGTAGTTATTTCGGCTCTCTGGAAGAATATAGTTTCCCGCAAACTGTGGGAAGGCATTGGAGGGGCAGGTACAGCATGACATTTTTTTGGCAACTTTTCTGTTTACTTTTCTCTGGTTTCTTGGCCCATTGCAAACAAAAAGTTGGTAGGCCGTGAGACGTAAGTAGAGAAAACTTTACTTGGTGGCTGCGTTAGCTTGAGATAGCCTAAATAGGTTTACTTTCGAGTTCACCTCTTCAGTTTAATTGACCCACGATTCTTATCCGAAATGAACGTGCATTTGGCTATGTCGAAAAACGGTAATATGTGGTAAATTCACTGCAATGTTTAAGTTATTCACGGTCAAAGTTTCGTACGTAACGGTCAGGGAATACAAAATCTAACTTTATCCCCGTAAAATACGGTGTTAAGCAAAACTGTAGACGATGTATTAAATGCATATAGTAGTCAGCATTTGTTGCTGGCCGTACACATTTATGTCCATGTCTTCGATTTGATTTGAACTGCAGTTCATTTGCTCTCTGCCAATCAAACGAGTCTTAGATTAGGAGAAAATATATAAAAAGTTCGGAAATCATGAGAGAAAAGTTAACTTACATTGATTGGCAAACTTTTTCGGATAATTCTTACCGCAACAATTTTGCGGCTGTTCAACATTGCACCGCAAAACTGCAAAATTTAATGAAGGACACGTTTGTAATCATTTTGGATTAGAATCAGGGTAGAATGGTAACAAATACTTCAGCAAAAATAGTTATTATGTTGATTCAATTATTCTTTGATTATTTTACTTAAATACCCACTTAAGGTTTGGATTAGACTGCCAAGCATTTCTTCTATTCGAAATATACCCCATATAGATTAAAGTATTACTATTCAATTACAACTCCTTTAATTCGTCATTGGAAGAATGGCCTTTTTGAAGTGGTGTATTATGTAATTGGAGAAAGGAAATGTTGCAAGTATTGACAATTTTCAATAGCGCAATATTAACTTCGAAGAAAGGCATGATATCCATTAGCAAGCTTGTTTTCGTTTTTAGTAACTCGAACCATTCTTTGTGCTTTAATCTGATATATAAATTGATTTTGAATGAAGTAAAATCTCCTTGCACAATGTTCTCATTGATGTCGTGTACAAAAAACGAGAAATATTAGAGCTATTCATTCTTTAAGAAAACAAACAGTTTAGAGAAATTATCGTTATCATTTTTTCTACCTCATGACACAACTCCCATTAGTTGAATCGTTTATATTTTCGGTCATGTATTGGTTTCGGTTTTCTCTCCTTTTGTCCAGTCTCACCATTAATCTAGCATATTATTCTCCTCCTGCTCCTCAATATAGGTCATACAGAATGAAAACTGGGAAAAGAATCTTTTCCACTTGAAATCTGTTTAAACTCATTATCTCCCTTAAAAAGTGTCTTTTATCTCAGTCTCATCATTATTGCATCAGGTTACATTTTAGCAAAAGTTTTAGGTCTCCACTGTTGAGAAATGTTGCGCTCTATTGTGTGAACAATTTTTCAATCCCTGCGACTCCTTCGATTTATTTTGCTCTTTCTTTTGTTCATCTGTCTATAAGGCAGGGCCCACATAAAATCTCCAGGACATTCCCCACGACGATTATCGTGTCACACAGGGCATGGAAATGCATAATGAGTGATGAACTGACAATGAAATTGTCAAACAAATGACACAGGCACGACAACGATGACACACACACACACATACTCAATCAGCAAAAAAGCAAAGAAGAGAATCGTTGTGTGTCTGCCTGGGGAACATTATAGCAGCTTTACTTATGTAATTCCATAATTGAAAGCTATGTACTTTTTTTTCCTAAGAAAACCCATAACTAGAGAGAATAGAGAAAATCCTCTTATGCTTGGTTTAAGTAGGTAATAAATAGGTATCAGTAGACACGTAAATAACAAAAAAAGGAAAAAAAGATCACAAGATAAACACTCACATCTTCATTATGCTTCGAAAGTCTTTTGGTAGTATTGGTTATTGAGCTGTTTACCGACTAGACACATTTAACCGGCCGAAGCTACAATGTACAAGTGTATCTACCCGACATCCGTCCATCTTTCCATCCACTGTCCATGTGCATTTTTGAGTTTATTTGTCAACGCAGGAAGCAAAAAAAAAAGGACTGACAATATATTTTCAGGGAGCCATAAAACCCCCAGCGAGAGAGCATGAAATACACCATGAAGGTGATCCAACTTTGCCATTACTATTACGCTTTGGTTCAAATTTCTTTGTATTATTTTTTGCTGGAGATGGTTGGTGGCGGAAAAAAATTATATTTTTGGAGCTTCCTATTATTGAGCTGGATGGAAGAACATTAAAGATGTCAACCTTTTTCTGAAAAAAAGAGAGTCAGTGTGAAGTCCATTCCAGTGTGTTCTACTTTAATTTTATTGAGTTTGTGGAGATCTTCGTGACGACGAGTGTATCACCCATTACGATTTATTTATTACTTGAGGAGAAAAATGTAGTCATCATGAAACTAGCGTCGCACATGCCCGGTTAATTTATTACGTAGATGGGCTGCTTAACTAGGTTTAGAGACCATGATCGCGGGAGTCAGTCTGATTTTCAGGTTTGGATTGTTATCCATTGTATGATATTCGGTGCTGAGTACATTATACATATAACTCAACACGCTTCAATTCGGAGGTATCACGCTTTTCCTCATAAAACATTTTTATTGGGCATTGCTATGGATTTTAAAGTACAAAGATTCTGAAAAAGAAAAAAAATCCGCCATGGCACCGGATATTGATCAGCTCTTTCATTAGTGAATGGCTGAAAGTCCGTGATCCCTGTGCAGCAGATGCTTGCGCAAGACGGAGACACGTTCTCGAAATAAAAGTGATCATAACTAATCTTTGAAATCCTCTTTTACCTAATAATAGACGAAGCAATACGTACAGCTTTGCCAAGATACTTGCAGCCATGTTAGTGGCGTTTTATTTCAAAAAATTAAATGTCGTTTCGGGAAACAATGAAGCTTGTCAGGCAAGACTAATAGTTTGAAACGTTTCCTGCTGTTCTACTTCAAAGCTATGGTTAAATATTCATCGCTGTGGAGTTATTTAGGTCGAGCAGTGAGACTCTAGTAAAACATTTCATAAGATTTTAATACGCAAGGTGTTCTCACTTGACAGGCTCTTCAGCCAGACCCAACTACACATCGTTTTGGCCAGGAGCAAAACCATAAAACCTAAACGAAACGAAAACCAAAAAACCAAACCCATTTTTGGCTGGACCCTTGGTGTCACATTTTTTCGCCATGCTTACTACCTTTCAGTAGTCATGAATATTTCATCGTCATTGCACTATTGTGCGTTACTTTAACCTTCCTCTTTTACCAAACAACAGCACCAACAAACAGCATGACAGGGAAAAATACCCTGAAATCCGAAATTCAACCGAAATACATGGCAGGAGCTCTATTCAATTCTTTCCATCAAGTTTTGAAAGAGAAGTTTTTACATCTGCCACTCCATTCGTACAATAGATCTCCTTTCTCCCTTTGCAAGCTTGTTCAAAGAGTAAATATTGTTATGATACATTACACACATGCTTGTAACGTTCAAAAGTTCAAGTATAATCTGTACATTAAATGTATTCTATAACTGCCACACATGTCATGTGCAACACTACTGTGAGGATGCCTGAAATAAGTAGGAATGCTGTTAAAAATGTTAATGCGTCGAAGCAAACATGAATGAAAAGAAAGCTGCAATAGAGTGCCGTTTGTTTGGTTACATGATATGCATTATTTTAAGGGTTGCAAGAAGGATTTTGGACCCTCTTTTTTGTACCAAAAAAATGGTTACGTGTATGGATTTTTGATTATTTTATTTTAAACATGCTTAAAACTTATCCTTTCTTTGTAATGGACTCATTTGTTATATCACACCAAAGTTTACTTTTCCTTGACCAGTGGCAGACAACAAAGCAGATTGGGTGACCATTTTGGTCATGTATGGAAGGAATCGCGACATAATAATAGATTCATTCACGAAAACGGTGTAGACTTGTTGTAGGCAAACACCCTTGAAACATTGAAAGTTGATGAGTGACGACAAGAGCATTACAGCTTCTTCATTTTATGCATGTTTTGTAGCGTTAAAAGCCCTTATCGTCTCAAGTTACACCATTAGAGTATGTAATGGAAAGCACCCTGTTTCTCTTCATGCTAAGCTGAGCGTTGAGTGAATTATGTATTTAATATCAACATAGTTTTCCTCTTTTTGTTGTGATTTTAATGTGCACGTAGCATAGCTGTTTTGTAAATTGATATTGAAAAATAGGCATGCACCCAGAAGGGAGAGAAACGAATTTTTGTATATTTCCTTACAGCCATTTACTACCAATTGAAATTTCTCTGAATTTGATTGAAAAAGCTGAAAAAAGATATTGTTATCGGGAAAGGCCCATTCATTGATAACAATGCTATAGCCATTTGTAATTTTGGGTTTTGCTTGCTGTGTCACGATGGCAGTCCGCCCACGCCACTTTAACCACCACACAACGGTAGAAACCAACAAAAGCTTTTTTCACAGGAGTATGTATTTTCGGTGACAAAAGCCCGAAGTAAATTTTGTAAAGTATGTCGAACTAAACTCATGCTAAAAAACTCAGCTTTAAATGGTTTGGCGTAAATTCTTAATATTTTGGAATATCTTCTAGCCATTTGAAATAGCGTATGTAATTCATTTCCGAAAGGTGGTTTTGGACTGAGTTACACTATTTCACCTTTTAAATTCTTTGTGGACCGTCTCATTCATAGTTTTTTTTTTGAAAAGAGTACATTTTGTATTTTTGGGTGTTTTCATGTATTCTTGAAAGAAAATTGCAGATGCCTCCATTACATGCTTATTACAAATCTCGACATTATTATTTTTTAACAATAAAACTAAAGTCTACACACATTTTAGGAGGCTGGACCTATGTTCCAGCAGTTGGAGAGCAGATGAACATGTTTGTAGAAAAACTTTTATTTTTAATGTGCTACTTGAGCTTGGTATTCGTCTTACAAATCAGATCATTCATGCAAGTCTTTTTTTCTACAGCCATACAGTTTACCAACTTATTAAGTTGTAATGCGTAACTATCTTACTTTCCAGTTGAAAGAATTACAAAACGTATAACAATGGAGTTACAAACATCCTCTTTCTCAATAGCGAAAAAACGTTTCAAAGAAAATGGAAAGGAAAAAAGGAAAACCAAAAACCATGTCGTATCGCATCATCGCGTAGTTTACTTCTTTTCAAAAATGTACAACGCTGAAAGGTTATGAATAGAAAAAACTACTTGCTTCTTTGTACTGGTTAAAAATGTTTGTAAAGTGACTACTGTTTTATGCAATCTTATGATTCTCTAACAAATTCATTCATAAAAGGCAACAGGCGAATTTTCGTGTTGAGCTATAAACAGGAAGGGATCTCTCTGGATGTTGAATTAAGATGTTTATACAAGAGCTTTGCCCAATTTCAATGGAACACAACAAGCAAAAACGGACGGTGACTGTCGTCTGCCAGCCCCCTGTCTTGAAACTACCCCGCCTCATGTTTCTTTTTTGGATTAAGATGTTATTTTGTGATACAATACGAGACATACGAAGTAAATTGAAATATATAAGGATAAAGTATTACATCAGTAATTAAAGAATACGATAGAAAATTATAATTTTAAAAGCTACATTTTAGCTACCGCAGTAATTGTTTCGTCAAAAAAAAGTACATGCAGCACAAACTTTCATTAAGAACAAATATTATAACGGTTTTTTCGTTTATTGGGGCACCCATGTAATATTTTCATGTTTTAAAACCTTGTTCACCTTAAAAAAATAGCAGCACATTGTGTAATACTCATATATATATATGTGCAGTTAATAAGGCACTTGTCCCTGTTCGGTAAAAATACGAACCTTTAATAAATAATAATAAGGTCATACCTGTAATAACCTAAAAAGATGGGTGTTGTTTACTCCGTTTTTATTTGTGGCACGAGCTGCCGCATATCATAAAACAAAATGCTTTAGGTGACCTAGCCTTTTCCTGCATGTTTTGTGTAACCTTATGCAACATAACGAAAGCTTAATAACATTACAGGTCAAGAGCCCTTCTTTAGTGCTATTCCGATTTTGCCATAAGTTTTACTGCAATTTTCCATTTTTTCAGAAGGGAGACTCATAACTTCTTCATAGTCATTGAAACCGCCGAACACGCAATCATAAAAATGTGACCTAGCTCGAGGATACAACAGAAGAAGATGGAAGCGACGACCTAATAATAAACTTTCCAATGATGCAATCCGCTTTCCAGTCAACTAGATCGCCAACGCATGTGTTTTTATTTATAATCAAAAGGCTTATTTGCTTTAAATCTCGATATTCAAATCTAATCTGCACAAAACATTCAAAATACTATTTGTCAATGGGTTGATTATTTTTCATCATAATGCAAAACCACCATTTGCTACCGTCAATGCAAAACGAGTCCTTTGTTTTTTTTTAAGAACAATGCAAATACATATAACCGAATTACTTTTTCGGATTTAGCGTACAGTCATCCTCTTTATTGCTTAAAATAATAAAATCTATTGATTTTATACTATGGTCATATACTTTTATCTCTACTTCAGCCGTATTACCACTATCCCACCTTCCACCGCAAATCCCAAAACAACACACATCGAATGTGTATTGCATGTGTGTGTTTGGACGATAAGAAAGAACAAGGCCTTATGACACCAAAAGCAATAAAATTATTACTTGTCATAAAACCTCACTACATTCCTTAAGAGAAGACAATCCCAAAAGAAGATTTCTGTCATTTAGAGTGTCACTCCTAAGAGTTTGGTATGTATACTCCAGAGGGATATCCAAAAAGTACAGATTTGTGGTGGAGCAACATCCAGAATGCTATCTTCATGAACATATTTTTATGATTGTACGACTAGGACTATAGCACCTTTGGAAGCTGCTGTACATACAGAAGCAGTTTAGCTGCAAAATACCATGAAAAATTCCAAAATCAATAGATATGATTTGAGCAACTCGTAAAATTTCACGTACAATCATAAAGTCAGAAAAAGTAACGGGCAGGAAGTGCCTTTTTGTTTCTTCGTCACATATCGGTGTTTATACAGAAGAAGATGCTTACATAAAGTCTTTATGATCGCGTAATTGTCTTGTATGCAAACGCGTAACTGTATCTAACAAGATACGCGTAAGTTTTAGAACGCTAAGAAGCTCACACTTAGGCAAAGTTTTACGATTCCCTTTTGCCCTGGCCTTATGACAATTTGACTTGTTGATCTAGCTCGAGCAACCTTCTTTCCTCTTTTGTGCTAGAACTGAAGGCAAATCTGTTTAAGATCCACTACCAAACCCAAAAGTCTTTTATGGTTTTATTGACGGTGTTTGCAAGCTTATTAAGAAAATTCGATAATTTGGTAGGGCCCTTTCTTCCTTCTTGTGCACACAAATTTTTCCTGCTTTCTGAAAACGTTTGCTATCATTGCAAATGGATGAGCAGAAGCACGTGCTCCCGAATGGACGGTCATGATTACAACGCGCATTTTGTAAGGCAAGCGTAGAATCCTGCGTTGAACAAGCTTGACCAAGCGCAACAATAAAATTTAATTTAACAGTCCTTCTCGATTCGGTGCAAAGTAATAAAAATAGTGGAAAACACAGATTGTGTTTTATAACGGGTCGTGTCATTGTTATCCTTGCCTCTTTCGGTCAGAATGCCAAAACAAACTATTGTTTGCGATTTTGATACGGTTTGGTTTCCGTTTTTATTACTTTGTGTATACGCTTTGAAATTGACACTTGATGAAAGTGTCCACACGTCCGGCATCAATCAGAATAGCCTGTTTAAAAGTGACTTTGGTTAAAGTTAAAGTAAATTTTGGAATATAATATGCAAAGAATTGAAAATAGTTAAAAAAAACATTTTGTGCATAGAATTGAGTTGGCCATTGACAAGCATGTACAGACAGGGAAGAGTATTTCAAGTCATCTTTCATCTACCATAGTTAAAAATATTTTTTGTATTTTAATGTCTTGGGAATGAGTTGGATCTGACATCGTCCCTTTTTTCATCTTTTATAATCATTTCACTTTTCTGTCACAAAATATTTGACAACAACTCATAAAAATAGATCACAACAGAATCGAAGTGAAGGTCAAGAGTCCAGTGTGCGGACCATTACGTCCAATAAAATATGACATTGGCCATTTTTTCCCGTTTTTAGTGGTTTTAGTTGTACATGTTATTAGCAGATTACTGTTATCATATATTTTTAACTTGTTTACTGAAAAAAATGTAATAAAAATAAGGTCCAGAGTCCCGTTACACATCTCCGTTATCCCGCAACAGGTCCAGACAGACTAAGTTATTTTCGACCAATATAAATGAAACCTTTACTAAAAATAAAATATTTTTTTCGTAAACAAACCCCAGATAAGACTCACTTTTTTGGATACATTTTTATTATCTTTTGTGCCCTTGAAAATATTACTATGATGAGATGAGAGTGACAAATAAAAACACAACAAGGCAATAAAAATACGCACGTTCCTGTTGGTT
>VICI01001162.1:0-25205 GCA_019593645.1 Akabosia matsudoensis | reverse complement strand
ATCCTACGCTGTTTTTGCGTATTGTGCGTGCCAAGCACCTGCCCCTTGCAACATTTTTGCAAAATTATTTTTGCATTAATGTGGTCTCCAAGTGGTTAACTTGTGGCCTGTATACTCATAAACTTGATTGACGACTCAAGATTTAAAGCCTTTCCATGTCAGTAGCCTTAGAAAACGAATATATATGTCCACTTTGGTTTTTAGGTACCTTAGGTTTAAAAGTTCGCGTATTTGTAGTTTTTTCCTTTCGCAATGCTTCATTATTACGTTGAAACGGTTTATTAAATGGATGATAGAATGATACTCTCATTCCTGTGCTCCCTCTCCACTTGGAAACTTCGAACTAAAAACATGAGCTTACTCAAAGATCACTGATTTACTGAAACAGACAAAGGGGTTACTAGCGTTACATAAATGTCGTGTAATGGTGTGCGCTTCGACACATTGGTATTACCTTTTCCGCTAGTTAATTGATTAGTTCCTGGTTGGTATCCGCAAAAGATGCCATAAGAGTCCAGTAAACAAAAGAGTAAAGTATCATTGCCACTTTTGTCGCCACTGGTGTGGCTGGGTGTACACCGTGTCTGAATACATAATTGAAAGCAATATGTATAAGCTGCCTTGTTTTGACTAGCTGTATAAATTCGTACACCATTGTTTCCTTTACAACCGTTAGGTGCAAATAAACAAAGCGAAAGTAGTTGGAACACCCTTTAATACATCGTGATATGTTCAACTTCAAAGGATTTGAATTCATTTCACCATCATTTCGAAAAACGCTGTGTGTGTTATATGATACTCAACCGACGAAGGCGGTATGTTATGTATACGTCATCATCATCCGTACTCGAGCCGTGGCATATGGAATTTTATACTTCTTTAGTCACGCTTTCAAAATACAATATATCGATTTTCGATAATCACGCGCACTTTCTATATAAATGTTCCTTTCTCTATGCAACTTTTACAATTACCATAACCTACTCTTAAAATTTCAATGAAATTTCGTTTCTTTGTTACAGTGATTTCTTATTTCATATAAACGTGCGACACTGATAACGAAATATAACGAGAGCGGTTATGGTATGACTGTCGTTGCCACACAGTAATCGCATGATAAAATTGAGTTGCGCGCTATAAGTCATTAAAATTTTCTTGGAGAACATTGAATGATTTAGGTACGTCAAGCAGCATCCCCCGTCGTATCTAATTTGGTATGATGTGGTCACAGTAATTATACGCTCGGAAATCTGTTATGTGTGTTATACGAGTCGCTATTAATATTTCTGAAATTGTAATAAAACGGTTTCAATGTAATTGTGTAACATTCCAAATTAACCGAGCATGTCATATTCTCACTAAAATTAATGCTTTTTCGTGAAAAACAATGATGAGTATAGGTGTAGCTTTTTATATTTAGGTTTTCAAGTTAAGATACAAGAGCATGGTTTCGCCACAAGTCCCACACTTGGTTTCGAAACAAATGGTTGACTAATCTCATGAGAGGCAGTAGACATACTTTATGAAGAGTATGTTTTGGAGCACTTTGAAAATCCTGCAAGACAAACAGTGAAACATTCTACCAGACTTTTCTTTTACAAGCTTTTATTTTATTGAAAATGCTTCCTACGTTTATCATGTTGCACGTACGAATTTCGTATACCCTTGCTGCCATTGCGTTTACGGGTTTATGTATTGGGACACGGGTTAAGATCGTACAAAACCTGAGTGGACTGATTATGTGTAAAGTTAAGAAAAACGGCCAAACTTTTCAGTTTCAACAATGGTTCCTGGAGTGGTATTGTGTGTTGAAAGAAAGCTGAATCACTAAAACCATTTTGTTTCATCATCCCACCAAGGTTAATAGTGTATACAGAATGTAAAAAGTGCTGTGGTGCCATCGTTGCCGCGTAGCAAACCGATGTAAAGTTAAAATTGTTAACTGCGTTTAGCATCATCAATCAGCATCAGAAAATATGGACCTTTATAACCAACACGTTCCTTTATAGGCAGAAATTTCCAGATATGCATTGCACCTAGACGATGTACAATGTATGGCATTGGGTTGCCGCTCTGTTGCAAAGAACATGATGGTTGATGCTTCTGAAGTAACATTGTTCAAAGCGGCATAGGGGCTTTCTCTTTAACGTATCGCTCGTCTGCCAGCCTTTACGACAGTCAATTTTGTCAGAATAAAATAGTTATCACAATAAAGACGAGTAGTCGTGTCAATTGTAAGTTAATTGTCTGAACGTGCTTTAGCCTTTCTTTCGATTGGTCGATGTTTCTTATCATATTACACGGAGTGGTTGACATGCATGCGAAACAGTTTGCAGATAGTAAATTGAACGGAATGTGCAATACATCACGAGGATTATGTTGTCAGTTAGGGGCTGTAGTAATAATTGAAAGTGGTTCCGTGAATACTTCGAGGTGACACGCTAAGTGACAGTAAAATTTCCTTTTTTTAATCATAGCTATGTCGCTAGTTTCATATATTATGCGTTTATAGTACTTAGTATTCCATGGCTAAAAGAGCAAGAACACATTGTAATTGCTGATTTAGTTGCACTCCACGTAGTACCACGGGGGATATTTGGGCTTATGTCACCAACTATATAATCAACGTGAACTGGCATATGCTATCGCATTTTAGACATGCATCATAAGCAACGATTCGTTGCCTGTTCATATCTGGACTAATTTTTAAAAAGTTTCCACAAAATCGTTGAGATTTACAGGGAAAATGTGAATGGATCGACTGTTAATCCATCTGCCTTGGACTTGCTAGCGGTTACTTTATTGCCTTTTTTATTATTTAAAGTCAAATCCACTTTGACTTACACCATAAAAACGATGCAAGGAATGTGTGCAGTTACTTAAACTTTCTCCAGACTTGCCGTCACATTGAATTGGAACCACTTGAAACGAAAATGATATATTCAAATCAATACAAAGTTGGCTTTCGTCATTTACATGGTGAAAGTTTTCCACTGAGAAATTGGAATAGAAGCTCGAAATCGTCATTTCAAACTTTTAATGAAAAACGACTGCGAGATTTTTTTTCCAGTTTATAGGAGTATCCTCTGGAGCAGATCATGTCAATGAATAACTTTTCAAAGAAAATTTATGTAAATTCTAAAAGGATCAGAAAATAATAAATGCAATGAAATAGAAATATTGCATTACTTTTATTTGCAATACGTAATAGATAAAGATGAAAAAAAGGAAAGGTCTCAAATGCTGGTCATGGAAATAACATTGCGCTTCTATCTGCATCACTATTTTCATTTACAAATTTTGATGTCAATGGAATTTGTACATATGCGCCAAAAATTCATATAGACACATACCTAATGATGATAAGCATGCCAACAATGTCAAGAGAATAAACGAGGACGCGACAATACAAAACTTGGAATTACGTTGATTTTTTTTTCAGTCTCTTTTCATTTAGCATTTGAAGAGATAAATACCGATTCGACAAGTCGTGCAAAAGGGTATTTCGTACTATCTTTATGTTAGTATTGTGGAGTTGTTGGTATCGATAGATGAAGTGGCATTCCAAAATTTTGGGCCAACATATTTGGTCGTTTTCGAAATGTAGGCCGAAATGTAAAAAAATCTTCTGCTGTGACTGACGGTCACACTAGTACACTTAGAAACTTCCAATTTGGTACTATGCATCTTGGGACGCTTTACATTATATATTTTGCGTTTTTCGAATTTTTACATGCAAAAATCGATTTTCGCACGTTGCAGTTTACAATATTAAGTAAACGGGTACTTGTTTACAGAATTTTCAAACAAACCCAAATACTCTTTAAACAAAAAATTGATATGATAACTGTGATAGTCACTAGAAAATATAATGACCATGTAAATAATAATATGTTAGTGCAATCATCAACATTTATGATGAAACTACACATGCCCACATTGATCCAGATCAATTTCTATGCTAGGATCAATAAAAAACGGATCAATCTGATTTAGGGCGAATACAGGTCGAGGATCTATGCAACCACGGATTCAACATTCCATAGGATCAATACAGCCTCTAGGGTCAATCCGCACAGGGTTAATTAGCCTAGACCCAAGTAGTACGATGAAAGTAAAACTCACAGTAAAAAACTTTTCTAGCTGTTACCTGAAGAACAGTACTTGGCACTGATAAGTACTTTTAATACCTTAAATTATATAGCGCTAAAAAACTTAAGCCTTTGTACTGCCTCACGCAACGTAGTAAACAATGCAAAACCTGTTTGGTACTTCAAACCGTTATAGTGTTAGTAGGGTTTATTGTGTCATGTGGGTGGCATTCATTCATCAACTAGAAAGCAAAAAGTATTTCATATAGAAAAAGGAGGTGAGTTGAATAATGATTTCAAGTGCTCGTATTATTGTGTAGTTGCTTACCTCATCATCTACTTTAAACAATAAGCAGAATTATTAAAACTCATACGTAGGGCGAACTTTCATTCTACTAAAATAAAAGTTTCAACCTTGCCCTAAAAGCTTAAAAAAGGTTGAAGTGTACTTTAGGGATTTTCCTGTTGCTGCAATCATTTACGAGTACTCTCTTAGATTTGACAGACAGCTCATCATCATAATCGTGAAAGCAAAGTGTTGCCAGGTGTCGGGGGTGCAAATGACAACCTCAAACTTGCTCCCAAATGCCCGAAATGTTCAATAAAGACAATGGCTTGAGTGACTAAATTATTGTAAGGGTGGCTTTAAAGTTGTTTTTGATATTATACGTTACATAACGCAAACAATAAAAAAAAATAGAATATTGAAATCTTCTTTGGAACTGATCTCCGTCCAATCGTGTTTTAAGCGTGAGCTGATTTGTGACAATGTATCGTAAACATCTGAGTTATCAGTTTATCACAATCGTGAGTGTGTCCCTCTCTAGCTCACTACGTACGGTAGTTAATGAGTACAAAAAAAAATCTACAAACGGTCTTGTTCTCTTGATATGGAATTCACACAAAACTTCTATTTTGCGTGGTGCGCACACACGGAAAAGTTTGTCGTCTTCAGCGTTATGATTACTAAGAAAAACGCCAGTATTTAATTCAAATCAGTTACCCGATAAATGCGTATGCTACCCGATAATGTATGAAACTTGATAATATGAAAAAGCTGACATTAACTTACTGTGTCGTTTTAATAAATTTTTCTCTACAAATAGTTTTTCTTCTCATTAAATAGTCTAGTAAAACCTACCAATGGACCACATAATGGAATTTCTGTTCAAAAAGTGTATGTGTCCACCTGTGTTTTCCGTTATACAGGAAAGTTTTATTAGTTGACAAAACTCAGCCTGCTTTGCACTTTTCTTACCATGTTCCACTTTCCTTTCATTCAACTTCCTTAAACAAAAACACGTTCCCCTTTTGAACAGGTCGCTGCTGCTATTCCATCGTTGCAGCAATAATGCGGGCTTTTTAGGGCTCTTCTTTAGCTTTTCTACTTCACTTCATATCTGGCAGCGTCGAAGTTGACATTTAAGAGGTTGTCATCATTATTTTACTCTGTTTCTCTCCTCCTACCGTATGTCGTCCGACGAATTCCTATATCTTGTCTTGCTTCCAATTTTACTCGCTGTTTCTTCGCTCCCTACCGTCTCATAAAATATCAAGGTAGTAATAAAGATGTTGAATATTCTTCTTTATTATTCAGAGCGACAAATTTTGTTGAAAAAATTTGGTACGGTATCATTTCTATCATCGCTCCCTTCCTTATTATTGCTGTTCAGTCGGAGAAGGTGAGGAAGAGAAATGACGACAAGGTTGGCAGAGAAATGGGATGGGGAAAAGCTCCGTTGGCTTCTCATCCTGAGACTGTTAAGGTAGCGGAAATCTATGCTTCGTCGTATAAAGTCAAGGTTTCACCGATTTTAGATTATGCACTTTTTGGCGCGAGAAGGCCAGGCTATAGTGCTCATATGCCGTCTTCGATAAAGATAAGGACATCGGTGAAAGCAAAGGAAAAAGACTATGAAAATGAAAAGAGAAACTTTATTACGTGTCTTCAGGGAACATAGTGTGATGAGAGGTGAAGATAAAGCGTAAGGATTTTCATGGAGTGTTCTAACACATTCAACATACATACGGACAGCTATTGCAGAAAAGTAAAATGTTGCAGACTTGTAAGAAAGTGCCCCCATTTGGCGAAAGCTTAACATTTCATATCGGCTTCGCACGACAGTGGAGAGGTGAGGTAAAGTGGAATAGAGATTGAGAGAGGTCTACTAACGATCTCAACGAAAATCCCAATCATAATTGGATAATGGTTTTTTCATTGTGATTTTCCTAATTAAGTGAACTCATTTATTGTGCGAAGCGACACATGAGAATGAAAAAGGAAACCGTGGGAAGTGATAATGTTGGTAATTAGATTAAATTGAACAGAAGTCAGAAATTCTCAACTACTTTTCACTTTTACTGACAACACGGATGAAATTGAAGAAAAATGACACAATTGAACAGCGAAAACTATGCTTAAAAAAATATTTTGACGGGATTTGTGTGGTCCGACATTCGAATTTTGCCATTATTAGCATTTCGTCAAAAATTTTAATGAAGGACCATTTTCGCTGATTATAATGAGTTCTAATGCACAAAAGTAAGCTTATGAAAGACTCGTACGTCGTTCAATCCACATCATTCAGTACACTTGCAGGATTCGAGGGGCAATTTCTTACTAAAATATAAAACGTCAGTTTTATACGTACTTGAGGTTAAGCATTCAAAAGTAGAAAATAGCTCATAAATTCATAATTGCTGTATATTGTTTCTTATGTTGGCATACAATTTCAACACTGCTTCAATTGCATACCCTTGGTATTTAGCTACCTTGATCTTAGCACAGAATTTTTCAATTATGTATCAGTGTCAGAACCGCAACAAGGAAATATATATTTCACATCACTTTCAACCGTATGAGGCTTCTGTTTTGTGTATTCATATACATAAATCGCACATTGCAGGAAAACGTATGGGCCCAATATACGTACACATAAAAGCTTGGGCCATGCATTTGTGCATAGAAATAATTATGAAGAGTGGTAGCTATGGAATGAATCGTATACTACGGTCAATGTAGTAGTATCTAGCATGGAAAATAGCGAAGAAAGCGATAGGAAACACCAGATACTTGTGTTTGGCATGGAATTTAATCTCAGAGAAAGTCTATAGAAAGGCTAAGGTCAGGCATAGAAAGCAATGTCCCTTTCGTTCTACCAATATTTTACTATGCAATAAAGTCCTACAAAGACTTACATTGTAGGCTCTATTCAGCCATTGATTTATCTCGAAAAAGTCAAGAAGGATGAAAACCCGATAACCACAAAAGGTAGAGTGGTAAAAAGAACGAGCGATAATAGTAAAACTATGAGTGAACGACTAAGCCAAAAAGCTTGATCGTGTCCTAAGACTCCAGAGAAAAACAAACCGTGTTTACATCTTTTATTGTTTTCGAAAGGCAGAATAACAACGAAGGGGTTGCTGAGATCTAGGAATTGTACCTTTTTTATAAAAGAATGCTGAAAAAATTCCTGGTCGGTGTCACATTGACAAATGCCAAGGAGTGTGGGAAAAGACTGGAGCAGTCGCTTCATCTCCCTTCTGAAGTCTCTTCTAGGTTCATCTGCAAAAATTCGCAGAAAAACATTTATTTGTCTGTAAAGATGCTTGTTTACTCACCGTTTCGCGCCTTATATTATATTTGTGTTCCGCAAACTTAACAGGAAAGTCTATCTGCATGATGGATTCTTACATCTATTACACTCCACTTCATATCCTTTCCCTGTTTGTGAGAAATACAGTACTCTTATCTGCTCTTACAATTTCGATAATAATAAAATCGTCAAATATACTTTCTCAAGGTTTGCTACCCAGCGAACGAGTAGTGGAGAACCACGACTTTGATTCTTTTATATGTAGTTTTAGTTTCCCTTACAAATAAGGGGGCTTGATAGTTATTCGCTCCTTTTGTCTCAACAACGAAGAATTTTACCCAGCTTTTAATTTATCGATCGTTGTGGTTCTTGAATCGATAGACAAATTGAGAATTTGGAAGAATGGTTTCGCTCACAGAAGAAAAAACCTCGTTGCTTCTACATTGTTAGCTTCTATTTGAAAAGGCATATAATCCCTTTATAAGAATGCGGATCCTATCATGAGGTTGATAAAAGAGATACAAAACTATTTCCTTCCATTAAATTCTTTCTAGGTGTGGTATAGGGTTTCGTTGAATGAAAAAGGCCCGTTTTCGCGAGTTTTCGTTAGCGTATCTGCCCTTTCCCCAAGAACTCAGGGGAATAAACTAAACTTAAGTACATAATAATGATGATATTGTGTATGAAAAGCAGACGAGGACGTGCAACAGCATTTTCACTTGAACCTGTTCTTCTTGATTCAATGAACCCCGCTGGGGAATACTCATTCGCTTTAAGTGAGAGAGAAAAGAAACAAGGCATCTTGTTCAAATAAAAAAATTGTCTCTGATTCGTTCGGTTAAGCGGGTTTGTTTGACTCTTGTTGAGAACAAGGAAAATTCCCATCAATGCTCTGCCCGAGAAAAACAACAGTAAAGACAACAAAAAATATTGACGTTAGGTAATGCTAGCTTACTTATAAACTGCATGAATGTATCATTTATGACTCTATGAGAGATTTTTCGCTTTGACAAGGATGGAGCAGAGGACCACATCGGATCTAGACTGTTTGTTCAAATAACTTATAGTAAAATGGTATATAACTTGCAACATAGCCACATGTTCCGTTCATGTTCGACGTGTAAGTACGAATGACTGTTAACTAGCTAAGGATCTCTTATTCTTGGTTGTTGTGGGTTAGTGGTGTGTAAATGGTGAACAGAATACAAACACATGTACTTAGGCAGCAAAACAAGCAAAGTAGGTCGTTTAGCACAGTAGAAACTTTAGTGCCAAAAACTTACAGGGAAATCTAGATACACTTTCCTTTCTTATAGGGTTCCAGTAGGTGAAATACCCACAATTAAATTGTCCATGTCCAGTGAGTTTGGGTTTACTATGCACTACAGAAAATGATGCAATCGTTTGGGTTACAATAATGGTGAGATATAGCAAGGTAGCTTGTTTTTGTTTAATTTTGAGCTAACTACTTAATGTCTCAGCTGTGTGTGAGCCAACTAGAAAAAGATCCAAATATCAATTTGAATTTCGCTCGTGTACATTTTTTAAATTTGACCATGCCGATCATCGACATGTGTTCCTAAAATTGTGACAACGATTCAGATGTAGCAAGTTTTTCATCGATTTTTCCTTTTTCATAGCTCCTTGAAGCTATTTTTTCACAGTAAGTAAATATGTATGTAAAATGTAAGTTGTCCAAACAAACATATTCTTTGACTAAAAACGATCTCAGAACAAAGGGAATACTTGTAGGGATATCTGGATGACGAGTGAGTGATGACTATTTTCATACTTACTTCCCTGAAAAAATAGGATTATTGCTAGTGTCATGACAGCAGTGCTTCCCACGCTCGCCATGTTTCTAAAGATTATTATTAGGTACTATAACTATATTGCATTTCAAGATGAAGAGAACGTACTTTAGATTTATAACAAAAAGAGTGATGCAGTTTGTATTTTCTCTGATACCCAGAACTAGGAAAATGTAAATGTACTCTCGCACAATAAATAAATGTTATAGGCGGATGAGATCAAGTGTGTTGTCCGTCAATTTGTTTTGCTGGGAAATAAAGAGGTGGAAGAACGTAAAAAAGACATCTAGGTCTTGTTAGAGAGTGCTCACACATTTATGAACACAAAAAATACGAGTTTACGTCCTAGAACATACACCTTTGAATGACTTCTCCTTTAACTACCTAAGGAATAGTAAATATCTCCAGACGGAAAAGTGAAATCGTTAAAGCTTCTTTCCCCTCTGTTTGCCTTTCTTTTTTTGTATTTTTTGGTTATATCACTATTTCATCTATTTTTCGCGCATTTTGCTGCAGTCAGTGAATAAACATACCATAAAGCTTTTCACGAATCTCCATCTCCTTCCTCAGACACTGGAGACGGCGACATAACGCTGTCTTTTCTCTTTCTCCTTGTTGCTTTTTCTCACTAAGCCATGAGAGAGGCCAAGTAAAAGCACGCAACATTTTCAATCCCAAAAGATAGCTCAGTCAGCTTGTGATACTATTCCGCAAGCTGGAAAGGATTGCTGCACTCCTAGTGGCATACTATTTTTGATCTTTTGCGTATTGACAAAAGGAATAGCAAGAGCGTATCCCGTCATCACATGAGGATAATGGCGGGTCGGAGAAATACCACGAGATAAACATAAACCATTCGTTCACTTTCCATCTTTCTCTGTCTCTCCTCTCCCACTTCCATGATGTATCTCTTGTCATCTTTCCCTCCCTTTTATGACCCTTCTTGTATAGAAAATCTACCTGGGAGTGGTATATATCGGGAATGAGTACAGTTTTTCTGTAAATAATAAATACATTAGGTCACGGGGAAATTCAGACTTCCCTGTAATACCCAGTACGGACTCCGGTTTGCCATTCCGTGAACTGAAAACTGATTCGCTTGCATGGAAGCACATGAATTTGAAGGGAATTTCAGACATAGTACACGTAGGCCTCGGGTCAAAAAAATTATTCTAGCAGTTTGTTACTTTTGCCTGTTATGCTCTAACTAGGAAGTTCAGTTTTCGAAGCAATCTTTCCCTTGTGCATATTTGGGATTTGATAATGCAGCTAATATTTGCATAGCATCCTGTAGTATCCTGCCTTCGTTCCAGCCAACTTGTGTGGAACAGCCATGGGTGACTCGAAATGGATGTTCTCAAAATAAAAATTAGAATAACATGAGGTATTACATCATTCGAATGATCCTTCTCGAACTGTAGAACCAAAATGAAAGATTGCAATTTAAAAGTTTTATTTTACAGGTTACGCACTGAACAAATGAAACTATGCAAAGTGAATAGACAGCCTAATTAAAACAGTTTATATTTTTATTTTAGATTAGTATTTTCTTTAGACCTTGATGTGGATATGGCCTATTCTTTAGATACGGTCACTCTCACTCGTTGTTGGCAAATGAGCTAGAAAACTTATTTTCAATAGATGTGACTATGGATAAATTAAGGGGCCCGAACGAAAAGAGAATGCTACAAGACAAATAAATATATATTACACCAGAATTCTTCAAGAAAAATTAATTATAGTAGCCTACGGTGTGACAAAGGTGACGTGCCCTCAGCATACTTATGTACGTCTAATGTAGTATACATCGAACGTGTGAAAATGAGCACTAGAGTGCCTCCTATCAGATATTCCATGTGGTTGCTGCGTAAATAACCGAGATTAGAAGCAATTAAATTGAATTAGGGCTTTCTGTTCAGTAAAACTTCGTAATTGGACCGTACAACTTTAGGATTCTGGTTAGATCCTTGTTCTCTTTCTAGCAGACTGTCGCCATCGCCTGACGACTTCTTCGAAACTTTCTTCGAGGTTCAGCTATTTTATTTTTCCTGCAGTACCTCTATATTCCTCAAACGTAAGAATTGGTTTATATGGTGATGCTTACGTGTGTTTGAACAACTCTAAACTAAAACGCCAAGTCTTATTCCTCCATGGTTTTATTAGACTGCAAATAACCCTCAGTAATGCAGTAATCAAAGTATACACAGAACCAGACAAGGAAACTCGCAGTTAGTGAAAAAAGCCTCTTCATCATTTTAATGGTTTCCGCACATCTCAACTGAGAAAGAGGGCAATCAATGCTGATTTAAATCTAGGTAAGAATTTGTCGCATTGGGTTCCAAGACGTTAGCTGGATAGTTGGTAAAATAATGCCGGCCACAACCAGGGGCGGTGAATGTTTAGGTACTTAATACGTGACACTACCCTACATTTGACGGGAAATTGATTCTCAACTTTGTAAAAGATAATATATTGTTATCAGAAAAAAACGTCGAGGTGAAGCATTATTCAACTGATTTTACTTAAACTATTTGCAAATTTTTTTAAACCTCGTTTTTAAGAAAATTTTTGAAAGAATCCGTCGAATTAATTTAGAGTTACATCAGGGCTTTGTTATTTGAAATTACGGTAATGGATATACATCAATGGATCGCTATAGAATTCATGGTGTCTTTTGAGTGGAATTCTAATTTTCTGATTTGTACCCTGTTTCACTACGTGCACTCAAGTGAAAAGGGACAAATGTACTCCTATAGCTTACTAGCAGGAAAGAAGTACTGTATGTATAAAGTATTTAACCACAACTATTGTAAGTAGAAGCCTGGTTTTGATCAACAACAGAAACTGGAGACGCAGCACCGGCACTCGGCACACATCTATAAATTAGCTTCTAGGTTTCGTTATCATTGCACAATACCACTAAAGCCACCGAGGAGAAAATCAGGCTGAGGTATCCTTCTCTTGCGTTCTTGTTTCAGAAACCATAAAACGTATAGAAGATGTACACTCCAAGAATTTCACAGTTTTCAGTGTATTTATCTCGTTAAATAACCTTGGTTAGGTATCAACACAGTAACTTCAGAAACAACCACCGAATTCAACTGATGTACTGATATCATTGGCAAAATCTACTCACATACAGCATTGCAGAGATTTTGATTCATGTGAGAGGAAGCTTAAAAACAGTTGTACGTCAAAAACTCCATATTACATATTCAGACGTAAATCTATACTTTCTTAAGATAGAGTAGAAGACTAGTAAGTCATTGGCACTGCAGTAGCCAAATCAAATCCTCACGCTTATCATTTCCTTTTTGGGATTTTAGAAACATCACATAACAAAATCTGCTTTAACGTAACATTCACACAAATATATCACACTACAATAGAAATTTTACAGCGGAAATACAACACAAACCGGGAGAAATCAAAATCAGTCATATCTACTAAAAATTATTTTTAATTCTTGGCTCACGCAGCAACATTCCTGACATCTTCCAACAGTGACCCCTTTGGATTAATATTGCCGTTTTAGAGCAAAGTCTGACTGATTAGATGAAGACGAGGCGACACGTATTCATGTTTACAAATCAAAACTCTTCGCTGGTATTTGTCGATAGCGTTTAGGTATATTGATAAAAAGTTTTGATAGACACTAAAAATCCAGGCGTTCTTGGCCTTCTTCCATCTTTTAAATCATTATGGATTTAAAACTTTACAGATTGACCAATTATGAACCAGTAGTTCACTTGTGACAAGAAAATTGGCCCAAAGTAAAAATCCATTTAACATCTTGTAGCCAAAATTCTTACTATGTACGTACAAAATACATCCCAAACCGATTTACACGAGCATCATTGATGGATAAACCCGGAATTACGAAAATACACGGTCGTTTGCCCTTTGAAGGCGTTTTCCTAAAAGCAGCAAACGTTAATTTGTAAGTATTGGTCGTTCATTTTACGTATGTACCCGCACGGCCGCAATCTGTAACCAAGCTGAGAACCACGCTTGCTCAAATGTTCGCTGGCTGCTAGCTAAAATGTGCGCTGTATATTTCTGCGAATGCATACGTAAATGAACGACAAGTACGTGTAGTAATTTCGATGAAAGTTGAGTTATAGATACCTATGTGAGCATTTTGAAGTTTTAGCTACGTTTCGCAAAACTTTTTCTTACTGACATTTGACAGAAAAGTCTGAATGACGATTTGATTACTATTGTGCATGTCTGTTATGTATGATGGCCAGTGGGGCTTACTTACTACAAAGCTGTACCACTAATTCAGGCTTACAATTTTACTCTAAGTAATACGTAAACTCATGCAAGTTGACATCTCAACCTGAAGTACTGCTTACATGCACATTTTAAAGCGTAAGTAAAATCATTTTGGTGCTACCCCATGCTTACACCTCTGCAAGTCTGTCGTGATATGAAAATGCACTCTTCGAAAATCATAATGATTAAGTAAAAGAATTGAGTTGCTCACTGTAAAAAGAATATAATAATGCATACCAGCAACTAATATTACGCGTTATACCTAGACAATTCTACATTATAAGTCCCTGGCGTGTGATATAAATTGCTTTGGCCACCTATTGCAAACTTTTTGCTTAATTCATTTCAACATTACATACAAAAGCGGTTACTTGTGTTTCTGTTTTACTTTTTTCGCTTGAATTTTGATGTGGAATAAATTGTGAAAAATTAAACACCACTTGTGAATAAAAGCAGAAAAAAAGTTTCGTTATTCCACTTCTGCAAGAGAAAAAGTTCCAAGGCGAGTAAATAATCGGTAATTGCCATGCATTGAATTACTTCTATTACAGCTAAATTCGTTTACTCTCATTCATTCATTAACTAATTCCACTTCTAGTCCCACTATTAAAACTCATTTTTCACAGTAGCTTTTTCACAAAATTTATGGGTACCCAACTTTAAACACGTTTAGTGAATGGAATGAAGCATTGAAAATATTACGGTGTTTAAAAAACACACACACTCACGTAAATAACTGCTCTAACACGGGAAAGAATTTCCATGACAGTCCCAGAATAATGACGGGTATGTAAAAATTAATTCTGTATTCTCAAATTGATCAACTGCTAAAAATCTTGTGAACAGTATTTATATACCTATGCATATTTTTGACGTAAGGGCATTTGCAATCCTTTGAAGAAACCCGGTCTTTAAATCCCTCGTAAGTGCCTAGAGAGCCTCAATGCCCATTCAAAATGACTACGTTCACCAATAAACTATAAAAAAGGCAATCAATACAAGTGTGCAAATATCTCCCTCTAAATCCTAGTATTGCAAGGCTCCAGTTCTGGCCGTGCTCAATAGTTAGCGAAAAGGTGCCTCATAAGATCACCATTTTTGTTTGTCTGTCCATTTTTCTGTGCTCACGAAATTTCAACACCCTGCCTGTGCACCATAGATGTCTGAAATTTCGCACACTAGCACATCTTAACTTTTGCACCTACACGTGTTTACTTCTTAGGGTGCCTAGTTTCTACCAAAACCTCCTCATCGTACAGATAATATATTGGATCAAGTATCAGATGGCCTTTGCATGGACAAGTTATGTTTTTGTTCATGTACTGTGGCCGGAATCATAGCTTTAAACCCATGATGTTAGTGTGTTTGTTGTACTATGGCACCCTCTGAAAAAAATTCTGGAAATACAATTATTGTATTGTTTTTTCTCCGTGTTTGTATTGTTTATGAAATGCAAAAAGGAAAAAAAGAGCAATGCAAAACAAAGAATTTTGAGAAAAATATGTTCCGGTGGTGCCATAGTACACCAAACAGACTGGCATCATGGGTTTGAAGTTATGATTTCGGCCACAGTAGCGTTTGAATAGGGAATATATTTCGGTTCATATAGGAAACGGTCGTGCTGATCAAAAAAAAGTTCTGTTCCCACGAATTGGAAGATTAGAGATAGTACGCATCGATTAAATTCAAAATATGTTTTGCCTAAAATTTGTCATACCGGAAGTTGTAAACTTACTTCCTGTAAAAATGTAAGCATTCAGATGTTAAAACGTTTGCCATTCGTTTAGTCCAGAAGTTCGATAGTTTTATGTTAAACTGTTTTCCTGTTTGCTCGAGTATACATATAAGCGAGCGTTTTTTTAGTTACAATTGGATAGATATTTTTCACTCGACTGATACTTGATTCGACTTATTCAAGAGAAGTGACTTTGCTAACAGTTGCCATTCTCTTAAAATAAAGTAGTCGTTGATGCAAGTAAAGAGACCTTTTTGACTCTTTAATTAGCACCTTGCTTATCCATGTTAGTCTACAATAGTACCCAGTTACCCCTAGGGGAAGTCGGCTGATAAATGCTAATCTAATAAACTATTTTTTCCTGCTTCATTTCATAGTTGAGCTGTCGAAAATTCGAAGCAGGTGGCTCTTCGCTAGTTCCATTTTCGTACGGAGTCCGATGCAAAATCGTCTCAGGATTTCATAATAGTAGGCTTTTGCTACTTTAAGATGTCTTGGTGCAACAAAGTGGTTTATCGAACTATTACCCCTATGCATGTTAGAATGACACATATTTGGTACCCTTGTTCCAACCTGAAATTGTCTAGAGGGAGTCACCTTTGCCTCACTAATATGAACATAAAATCAGTCTGTTCGTCTACTTGGAGACTAATCCAATTGTCTTGATCCAGCTCATATGACCACATATGAATACGGATATTTGGTGTCATCGCCGTGGTTAAGTTATCATCTGAGTTTGGCATTGCAATTGTCGAATGCTTCTCCGTTCGGACCTTTTATTGCGTCGATAATCCATTTCTTTCGCTTCAAAAACATGACTTAAATATGTGCCATCAACATTGAACGCGTATTTCCTTGGAGTATAGGAGATTTTACACCCATATGCCATTCAATTTAGCTTTCTTGGCGTATATGACTTCCAAAGCGAAGCCCTCCCACACGCCTCATTGAAGCAGATGCGTTCTGTTCTGTTAATACAATATTACAGTCGACAACTGGATGCAGTAAACTTTCACCTTTGTAATCACACATTTGTAGGTGGAGGAAAACTCGCTACTTCACAATAACACTATGTGGGCTTTTCACATGTAAGACGGTCAGGCTACTGTTTAAATGCAGATTTTAGCACCGAACATGGTTTAGCCAACGGTTATAGAACAATGACGTATTATCTTACGTAGAAGCAATGATTCAAGTCCAAATGTAGTGTTTTTGAGAATTGAATCCACTAAATATACAAAAATGCTAAACTATTTTTTGAAATAGAAGTTTTCTATCCTGGTTTGTACGAAGTCGTGTGTCCTTTGACTGCCTGCAATCCATTGAAGCCACAACGCAAAAGTTAAGACCTACGTAGAAAAGGAAAAAAAGACTTTTACTCGCATATTATCATGGCATGATATTTATTTCTTGTTTGCGCTGATATCAAGAGAAAAAACTCGTTGAACAAATAGTTAGCATGTACGGACCACCTAAAAAAAACACATTTTGCCTATTTTATCGATCACTTTCTTACTGTATTGCAACTTATGATCTTGATCAAACGTCAAATAACTTTTCTGTACAAAAAGGCAGTAAACGATGGCCGATTTTCTTCACAAACCATTTTGCACGCAAAGAAACCTTTAGAAAGTTTCATACGACCAGGTATGTATGGAATACTCTACGGAACACCTGATTTGTATAACTTTATCTATATTTTGCCAACGAAGTCAAGATAAGCGTTAACGGAACTGGAGACATGGGCAGACGGTATGAAGATTTTGCATGGGTATAAATATGCAATGATATGAGGAACAATGGAAAAGCTCCGAAACTATTCATACCTATTCATGTATCTTTGACAACTAGTATTACAAGCTAGTTCACCGGTGGGATGTGGTTCGTCTGTGCTTAACAACTGCTATAATTGGTTAATAGCCCTAGTGTTATAGGGACTCGGACCTATAAATCTGTGCGCAACCGGTCTAGCCGTGGAAAACCTTCTGATCTACTGTGATTAGCCAGGGCCAGTGGTAAATGAAAATAGAAAACTACCGTGCCCTAACCAAGGATTCTTTTAATGTATGAAAAGTTATTTACGTATGAGTAAAAGTTGAATTTGTATTAACTCCAGTGAATTATATGTATTGATGTATGCCATATATTGCTATATATCGTTGCAATTGCACTGTTCTAGTGTGAAAATTTAGTCTGTATTTTTTCTATATGAACAGACAACCTAAAACGAGAAATCATTACATAGGAGTTACATTATTCGTGACAAATACTTTACAAATGGGATATATAGTGATCAATGGGCACATGTTACAGTTCGATCCGAAATAACAATGAAGATTTAGTATGGAATAACTGTGCAATTTGTCAATCAAGATGAATTCTAGTGTCACAATTATAGGATGAGTAACAAAGCTTTACGAATGTGGGAGCAGCAACTAATAATGAGCATTAGTTCATATATTTGGGTTAATAAGAGAAGCAATAAAGAAGAGTTGCTCATATTATTTCCAGAAAGGTTCTCAATTGTGTACTTAGTCAGTTATACAAAGGTTGGTTTTGTTTCCTCTATTTTGGTAACGTATTTGCTCCCATAATAGCCCCGATAATATGAAATCTGTATACAGTCAACAACAACACTACCTCGGGTCTGCATCAGTTCATGTTTAAGGCTTCGTTGATAGTTGAAGTCAGTTATGTGGCCTCCAAATTTAACAAACTAGTTCTACAATGACTTATCTGAGTTATCCTCGCCTCGTAGCCTTACAATCCTAACTGTTACAACTTTCTTCATTTTCCTATCTTCAGTTTAATTCGTAACGACCAGTCGACGTGACACCTACTCCTAGCTGAGTAAATTAGCCGTGAACAACTTGAAGATTTAATTGACAGGTTACTTTATTCTTTTTGCCACTCTCTTTAGACTTATAAAAATTAGTTTTTCAATCATCAAACTTTAGCTTTTCTGACAATTGAAATGACATAAAAAAATATGTGCGATCTAATAATGGCGATCTAAAGATGGCGATAAAGTGATGGCGACCTGAAGATAGCAATCTTCTTTCCATAATTAATTACTAAAAGCACCTTTACTCAAATATTTGTCTTTACGATACCAACGGTCGTCTCATGAATATCTATTTCTCGCTAAGCAATTACATAAAATTTATAAGAATTGTAGTTAGAACTAATTGGGTATAATTTGTGACCCAGCTATAATGACAAAATGTGTTTATAAGGAGGGGAGGTATGGTTCGAGACCGACTACAATAGGAGCAAATGCGGATCCGGGAATATGACAAAAAAACTTTTTCCACATGCCATGCAACACTTTCACAAGCTAAGTGCTTTTAGAAAACCGAACAGCTTAAGAAAAGGGTGCAATTGTGCCACTGAGCAATCGATAAATATAATCGTATTCCCTTCAATCGATCTATCATATTCATTTTAACGCTCGAATAAAAAGCAGCATGTGATTATTTATCATTCGATACGTTTCCTTCGTTTTTTTGCCATCAGTCAACCGCTTATTATATTCCATTACTTAACTAGCACGAATGAAAATTGTTCTAAAAAGGCCCAGCCCTAACCAAACAAATACACTGTTAAAAACTACTTAATTTAGCATCGATGTTTTTCTTTACTTCCAGTTTGCTTCAACAGTATAGGTGTCTTTTTTAACCAAAGCACTACGAAAACATTACCTTTAGAGTATTCTGAACCGTTTGATTATCATTAAGACATTAACGCTTGCAGACAGTATTTTTGGCCGATTGTAATTTAAATAAAAACAACCTTACGCGCCTCAATTTTCAGGTATCCAATCTTGTTGCCAAGCTGGAAACCAAGTTTTGATTTTTTGACTATAGATAAATTTGAGTAGATTTTCCTCGTTTTTTGACCTCGTCAATGCCAAATACCGATGAACCTTCCTTCCTCATACACATTCTCGATAAAAGCGGTACATCACGATTTAGGCATTGCAGGCGTTCTGCACAATACTTTTGCTCAAAACTTACTCCCCAGAGCTTACGGCATCTGAAGATCGTGCATATGGTAATAATTTTACCGGGTCTGTTTGTGTCCACACGTTTCCTTTGTATTGTTCCCTTTCTTCCAGAAACACATATGCATACATTAAAAGTATAAAAGTTTTTCGTGTTTTTCATCAAAATCGAATTTGAATTCAAAGGTCGCGTGTTCCTGCAACTTCTTTGCTTCGTCTGGTTTCAAAGACTTTTGTGCATGTGGTTACTACGTTATTTTTTCTACCATTTCTTTGATGTCTGAAGTACGCAGAAATAAGTACATGGTTCAACCCACTTACGTACCCAAAATTCATACGTACGTTTCCAGCTAGGCCACATACTTCACCTACAGGTTTAACAAAACGCCGCTACGAACAAAATTCATGAAAACCTTTCCTCCTGCTCATTCAGTTCATCAATGCTTGAATACTTTAACAATATAGTTGCAAATACTAATTTTCTGTCTACGATTTTGGATAAGCTAGCAAGTCCATTCATCACGAATGAAAAAATAGATATGAAACGTTATGGAGTTACGTAGGCTGAATATAATATGACCTAATTTTGACGAACCAGTTGGACCACAAAGCGCTCAACAGGGGAATCATAACACTATGGACTGGGGAACTTGATATGGGAGTTTAATAGATGTGGCAGATCTATTCAAAACTTTCTACCCGACAATATGAGCGTATGCCAAGTTTATATCGTGTTTTAAACGGTGACGGACGGACAGACAATTAGGACAATCTAATTTACCAAGTAGCGAAAGTTATTTGATAATAGCAAGATACAGCAAACAAAACATATACATGCGTTTCAACTCATGGTTATAACTAATTTCTTTCCGTATGCATATTTTTTATTTCAATGAATAAAAATATTGCATGGCATTAATTTCTCCCATAGCTATTCAGAAATTTTTCAGAATCCTATTATACTCATCTTGCCACATTTTACTCGTCTTCACAAAAACTTGAAGGCTGAAAAAGTCTTGTGTTCTTATGTTCTGTGTTCACTCACACGTAGTATGATATGCAAACTACACTAACCAATCCACTAACATGCCCCCTGCTCTGAAGTCATCACATAAGCTTTGGCCGCTTCGTTTTCAAGCGTAAATATCTTTACGATTCCATTGGGAACCTTGCAATTTTTCGAAAGTGTATATCAGGCTAAATTATAGACGGTGATTGGGAAACATGAAGAATTTTGTGTCTCCTCGTAGCACTACGATTGAATCGCAGTTGAACCAGTATGGTTTTACTAAAGGTTTATTTATCAGTTAAGTAGATCTTGAATAACCAACAAAAGAACTGTAAGGCACATGTAAATTAGCACGTAAAAGTGACGCCTGAATATAATATGTCTACTAGTACTATTTCAGTTTGTTTTATGTGTACAAATATCGGCGTGTTTGGCAGTAAAAGAATATTTCTTTATGAATAAAAATAGAAAGTGTATGTTAAAAATCACTTCCCCGTAGTTTCTTTAATGTTTGATACTGGGAAAAAATCGATGTTACAAGTATACTACTGCTTGAGATGAATAAAATATATTGTGCCAATGCAATTGCTTGTGCTACTGTTTTTGCTTTGCGTTTATAAAAAAACGCATTGAATGGCACATTGTAACATGATACGCCACGAAAGAATAAGTAAATAAGTAATAGACTAAAGGGGGAAGCATGGAAAAACAAAAAATGTCACTATTTCGATTTGATCAGCAGTGTAACACTCGCAATAGAATTTGTGGAGGGTAAGGAGAAAGCGAGGAACAATTTCCATGGTTTGGCCAAATTGGGGTCCTTTCACTGTGTGCACAAAAACATGGGTGTTTATTTTTTACCACTTTTTTTTTCGGTATTCGTATCTGTAAGTTGAGCTATGGTTTTTGTAAGTAAAGGTACTTTTTTAAATGCACGCACATAATGCCTTTTACGAATACAGAATAAGCACATATGCACATACCTGGCTGAATTCGCAAAGTGGAAGGAGAGCGGAAAGAATAATAAAAGTTACTCAAATAATTCTTCATGTCGGTATCGGTTCTTTCATGAAAACGATACCATATTAGAATGGTTTTCAGGACATTCGCTATTTATTTTTTGTACAAACAGGTACAAACGATAGCTACTATTGCATAGAATAAATATCATTAAATTCAGATTCTATAAATAAATTGACAAATAAATATATTGCATTCAAATGTTAACAAATGGAAATAACCCAAGTCCAACAAAAAATATATAGAATTGCGCTTTATAAGCCGTTGAGAAACAATTTGGATCGATATTGTTCTTATTTTAAAGAAAATCTGAAATCATAGAGTAAAAAAAACATTCTTAAACCTAAAATGCTAAAGAGAAATCATACTGGACAGTTTTTCCTTCTTCTAGAGAATTTTTACGCAAAAACAGTTCCAGTTTCTAAGTAAAGAAAATTTTAAAAATGGAAGTGTCCATTGGTTTCTTAACAGAAGAAAAAATCATTGAAATTATGGAAGTGAAAGTCCTAACACTGCAAATGATTATTTGTTCCACAACTGCTTTGATCAATCCAATACGACCATCTTTTCTAGGTAGCTGACAAGCTGACATGCAAGTTTGAAACACCGTCACTCATCTTAGGAGCAGGATGACATCGGATAAATGTTAAATGTTCGCTTGTTTCGTTGCTTTAAATTGAGATAACTTACCTACGTCCATAGTCAATAGTAAGAAGAGCGGTTGAAGATTGCGCATAAACGGACAGGAGAATTAAAACTGTTGATGCGTCTGCGACTTAATTCCTCCATCATTTCATTTCTACAATTGTGCATGATTTCTTCTTTTGTATGTATTGTCTTTATTGCAAATTCCAAAGTATTATTATATAAAGATCAATAAGAATTCTTATCGTATACAAATTGAGTTATTCATTTAATTATCGATAACGTTGTGGTTATTTCATAACCCGCAATTATTTATTAGTATTACATATATATGTAGTGATCATACATCTATGACTTCACAATGCCGTTCTGTCATCAGTCTTTGGAACAAAAAGTTTAATATTTAAAGTACGTAAAACGATAAATTGGTGTTAGATTAGTCTAGTTTTGTTTACTGTATGACACACATTAAAATGTAAATGTTAATAGAATGAATTTTCTTCGAATGAATCTTTTGTGGAGTTGACTAGCAACCTGTAATTATAACGAACAATTTAACTTATTTCGTTGTCATTTCAGATTCAAAATGGAGGATGACGACGCCAACAAACTATGTGATGCAGGCAATCGTGATGTGGTGATCGTGTAAGCATTTTCTATGGGTCTTCTCGCATATCTTCGAGCCCACTGAAGAAGCAGAATACGATACGGTTTGAACGTATCTTGTTATGTCGTTAATCAACACTGCATGATATTTTTCGGATGATTTACCTATCGCAACGGTTTAATTAAGAGATCAGAAAAATGCCCTTAGGATTCGTAATTAAAAAGTGGGATAGTTTACAAGTGCAAGCATGAGGTTTTCGATCATATTAGAAATTAGAAGCTAGGAAGCATATTTATGCAAAAATAGCTTCCTTAGCCCGTGTTTTCGTATTTGTTAAGTGAATTTACTTGTCAAAAAACACGCACTCGCACTCGTCTTTCTGTGACGTTGGTCACTGCCGTAAATGAAAATCCCTTTTCGTGAGTATCCTTAGAAAAATTTTGCGGAAGTAAATTGGATCAATGATATCACCAAAAAGATGATGGAGAAAGTGGTAATTTTGTGCTACGTTATATGCAAGTGAATTAAAAACGCGTTACCAAAAGACTCTTTTATTGTCTATTTGAAATGTGAAAGCAGAAAAACTGTAACAAGTGATTGTCAAAATTTATCATACGGTGCAATACGAAGGGAGGTGTAAAACAGGAAAATGGCTGCAAGATAGCTGTTATTATCATTTTACGACTTTTCAGTTTAGTTGGAAGGTTGTAATCATTGTCTCGTTGTTTTTGTTATTTTGGGAAACGTAAGTACGAGTAGCTGTATCGTAATAGATAATAAGAGGCAGGATAGCTAAAGAAACAAGGCGAAGGTTATTAGGGTCGTGTTTCTTTGAAAATATAGCGTGCATCTACGACATCATCATCCTGATTATATTCATTTATGCTTTTTTCCTTACTGAAGTCTCCACCACGCCCGATATTCATCCACAAATATTATACAACGTTGTAACCTCCCAAATATCATCAACATTGTTGGCGGTATTTATCGATAATAAACGAGGAATCTAGAAGGATTGGCGTTTCTCATCTTTCTCAACCTGTAAGCGTGATGTTAATAAACTTACAAACCACCAGAGGGATCACAATGAGGTGTCTAACAGTCTGGACGTTGTTTCTGCTCCTATACGGTAAGTAAGAAACCATTTCTCTTCTGTTGAATATTTGTCCAATTTAAATTGTTTACCCACAAAACGAACGTATCTACCTTTACCGACTTAAAATAACTCAAGAAATTAACGTGTTTTGCCAAATTCCAAAGTCTCGTCGGATGCTCTCATAACGGTATACACATTTTACACCCACATCAAATAGTCGTCTTACATAGCTCAGTCGGCTACGGCTACTGTAATGTTCGAAAGACGATACTTTTGCCTCATTCGTGGCGCTTTGATGCTATGATCTCGGCGATTTGTTCGTTTCTAGGTCATAGGTGACGAAAGTAATGACACTTTCAGGACTATTTATTTTTTGCGTAAAAGCCTTCGATTTACAGAAAATGCAAAAGCATGCAAATGTGGCTGTAAAATCCGCGTAGCGTAAAATAGCGATTTTCCTTGGGGCCGTACCCGTGGACCCGTGAAAACAGAAGTCTGAAAATCTTCGAAATTTTGAAACCCAAATTTATCATGGGGAATTCTGCAAGAAACGATAACGAAAAGTTTGTGTATCGATTTCCTTATCGATATCGGTTTTGTTTGCCCAAACCACGGAGGTTGCACAATTCGCCAGAAAATCAGAAGCGATCTTTCTTTGGACTAGAGCTATTGATTTGAGAAGACATAACTTCGAAATCCTGTATGGTTTCGGAGATAATCAAGTAACAAATAGTCAAACATCTTTCACGTCCGCACAAAGCAGCTTTGGCTCAGGGTATATAGAATTCTATATACCCTGGCTTTGGCTATACTTTTAATTACGGGGGTATTCGTTCGATTTTAAACCGTGTTTACGATGTCTTCTTTAAACTAATGCGGTAAATCGAAGCATTTACATGAAACGACGTTAAAAAGCGGGAGCCGTACTTCATAGAGTACTTATTTTTTAAAAATACATAGAGTACATAGAGTATATCCTACAATACGGGAATGCATTGTAAATAGAAATTTATCATCGGCTTCAGGGTGATTCGTGCTGGCTTAATTCATACTTTTATAAATTCGTATGGACGAGCTTTTGTATATGCTAAAAACTAGGGATGTAACGAGTCGACCAAAAACTCGGCTCGCCGAGTTCGAGTTTTTTGTTAAGATTTCAAGACTCGGCCGAGCAGACTCGTCGAGTACTCGGTGTTTATATGTATTAAATATTGTCGATATATAACGTTAGATGAAATGAATGCTTGGCAAGGCAGCTGAAGAATATATGTATACAAATATGTAACCATATGTTGCAGACTTTATCTGAGTTGT
>VICI01001161.1:0-25241 GCA_019593645.1 Akabosia matsudoensis | reverse complement strand
CAACCTCGTCCTACCACACCAGCAGTAATTGCTGAAGAAGAAAAGGTGGACATCAAAGTGGAACCGCTTTCTCCGCCGCTACCAGCATCTAAAACCCCCTCAGAATCCAGAAGGAAATCCACTGTCAAGGCTTCTGAACCTACACCTCCTACTGAAACCCCTAAAACATCTCCTCCATCGTCCCCAATGGTTCGTCAAGTACGAAAATCTGCAGCTCACGCCGCATTCAAAACTGCCCACATGTTTGCGTCGCAACAGTCAATCACCTCTCGAACAATCGCAGCATCAACAGCTTTAAAACTTGCTTCAGATGACGAACAACGCCAGTTACCACGAAAACGTTCATCCCCCATGACAACGCAGTCTTCAGAAGGTAAACGTGTTACCAGAACTTCAGAGAGCACCTCAACATCTTCCCCTTGCAAATCCCCACCCCACAAAAGGGGTCGCGTCGAGCAAAGGTATTCCCACAGAAGTGACGCTAGCAGCACATCAAAATCCCCTCCACGTCGACGCGGCTCGGAAAGCCCTTCACGAAGTGTACGTGAGACACGGGCCTGCGACAAAACATCAGATCATAGGAATGACCGACATTCTGGCGCCGGTGCATCTTCATCGCCTAAAACTACAGTTTCAGAGGAAGACATCAAGCAAGAAAAACCCAAATCAGAGGCGAAGCGAATTTCATCACCAAGGACTTCAAAGTCTGGAGTATCTGGCTCTGATTCCAAGTCTACAAGCAAAACTCCCAAAAGTTCTTCACCAACCAGTACAATCCGGTTACGGTCAAAATCAGATGAACGACAGTTGCGCTCCAAAGGTACTCTGATAAATGCAATGTCTTTGCCAATGCAGCCAAACACTCCCCGATGCTCTCACTCATCGAAATCTGAAGAAGAAAGGTCGCCACGTCGTCGTGAATCTACTGGATCCAAAGATCATCCCGTTCATGTGCCAACAACATCAAAATCTGGAGAGTCATCCCACAATCTGCGCGGGGTAAAGCGCTGAGCGTTGTAGGAGGAAAACACAAGTAGAAATTGTTCTTAAAATCGAATGTAATATGCAGAGCTAATTAAGAACCAGGTTTACTTTCTGAGTAGGTGAATCTCTTTAAACATATTACAATTAATAACATACAAAATCCCTGGAACCTGATTACAGAAGTAGGAAAATTAAATTTTTTACTTTCTGTGAATCTCTTTAAACATATTACAATTAATAACATACAAAATCCCTGGAACCTGATTACAGAAGTAGGAAAATTAAATTTAAAGTGTTTTAGACTCGCAGTCCTTCTATGTCACCTGAAATGTCCATCCAGTTATGTTTCAAGTACCCCTCAGGTAATACCTAATTTTGATGGTCAACTGTTTGTTGTAGATTTTTAATTAACAATGAAGATGTTACAGCAGTTTAAATTTAAGTCAAGTAAGTTTATGATATGACAACGTAGCCATTAACCATAATGATTACAGCGAGATAGTACTATACGTGATTAAATGTTGTTAGTATGTATGAGAGCATATTTTTGAATGCGCTTCATCCACTCAATCGGTAATTACCAAGCTTTACACTTTGTTTATGTATTTTTGCGTATTTTTGTAACTCTCGAAAAGAAATAAACTGATGAATGTACTGACCACAAAAAAAAAACTGGAATGGACGTTCTTTTTTTCAAGAAAAAATTGATGGATCAAGCAAAATCCAAGATTTCATATCCTACAATGATTATGGTCTAAGTACCTGCACAATACGGAGGAATATTTTAGCCATTTTCTCTTGGTTGCGTCCGACTTTCGACGTTATTCTGGTAAGATATTTAGTACAAGTCAGTTCAAACGATTAAATGAAAGTATGTAAATGCAATGCATGCATATTTTATAAATTCTTTATTAAAAATTTGTATATGATGTAAACAGGAGGGAAACAGAAATTTCTCTTTCGAACTTGACTTTCCAACTAATTCTCGGTTTCCATACTTTACATGCCCAAATAATTCAAAGGTGAACACTTAATTTTCTTTTGCATGTTATATGCAAAACATGGTGAAGTGCATATCCTACTGAAATGAAATCACTAATTATGCTTGAACATACTCGTGAATTGAAGGTGCGTTCTTCTCTATCTCTAGATTGTCGTGTATTAGTGAAATTTTCAATAGCATATTCGTTTTGTAATGCCCGTGATGAAACGGCACTTTCTATTTTCGTTGTGTGCTATTGTCGTATCATACACACATTCATTATGGTCATTTGCATAAACTCCGCTAAGGCACGGATGTTAGGGTCTTCCACACGCAGAAACGTTTATTCTATTCTTATCTTACTGGTCTGCTTTAGTTATGAAAGCACTGTGAGAGCGACAATGCCTATCTACGGAATGGGGACTCCCAGGTCTCGTCAATTGTTGGAGGACATAATTGCTGAGCCAGAAGGATGGACTAGGCAAGTTGTAGCTTAACCTTTGTTTCAAATATGGAACTACACTTTGTGTATTAGTTTTGATTTATTGTCTGAATCCAGTGAGGAAGTCGGAGAAATCCATGTCATCATGAGCCCCCCTGAATTTGACCTAAGGGGCATTCTCAGGGATAGTGACGACGCACCCGTTGCGATGAGACGAAACCGCGTTAGGTTTGAGCTGACAAAGAAGCAAATGGAGAAAATGGATTTGCCCTTTCGGGGAACGTATGGAATCTGGAGACGTGGAGTAAAGAATGGCGCGCACCGGACGGACGGGCAAGTGGAAGTACAGTCGAACGAGAAGGAGCGGCATGTTATCTTCCCAGGGTCAGTTGACGAGCCATTACCTCGGATTGAAGAGACAGAGGCACTGGAGAAGGAAAAGTTGGACGTGTCATGTGCAGATGAAGGCACAATGTCATCAGATCCAGTCACGCAGAGGCTCGGAACGCAAAATAATTCAATCAGCGACTCCTTCACCAGCTTCGAGAAGGAAGGTCCAGAGAAAACTACCGTATCTTTGAGAAAAAGTCGGATCAAGGAATTGTGTCAGGATGTAAAGAAGCCTCTTACAAATGTTCCCGAAGAGCCAGAGGGCGAAATAGATTGTGAGACTGACATTTTCGCTGGTATTCGAGAGACAATTTTCGGCTTCTCGGATTTTGCAGTGGAAGCACCAAGGGGTTCAGAGAGTTACAAATTTCTTGAGGTGATCTGGGAGAAATGTGCTCAACACAAGGATGCTATTTATGTCTGAAGTTTCCAGCCTTTTCTAGATTTGTGACTAGTATTGAAAATAATTTCACTGATCCTTAACTCATTTTTATATTATTATTGATTATTGAATACTAGTCAAATTTAAGTGTCTTCTCGTTAAACTACTTTTACTATTTTCATGAATGAACTATGTAGTAATGTTTTTTCAATGATGTTACCCCGGTTTTTATGCGTTCTTGCCTGTTAAATGCAATAAATGTTATTCAATTAATTTCGTAATTGCTCACTTCTCGTTGATAACTAATTTAGACGATTGTGACAAGACGACCATATCGTTGAGTGGATTCAAAATTCATGCCGTAACAGTTTTTTAATCGTTACAGCAGCAGCAAAACCCGACACCACTTTCCTGCAATCATTAAGTTCCCCTGAATCAAGTCCGGGAGTGTATTTGCCATGGTTCTTCGTTACTTGCTTTAAATATTTATGACATGGGCGACACACGAAAGAAACAAGTACTAGACTCATCGTTGACTTCAGATTGTTAACCCCATCAAAGGAAAATCCCATTTAGCCCCTTCCCCAAAAATTGTTCTTTTTAAATATGTATTTTTTAAATGGGTTTGTGAGCAGTAAAGGGCAAAAGACATATCCAGTGAACAGGATCAACAAGATATACAACTTTAGAAAAAAAGTGCATTATCATGAATTTGAAGAAAACCTGTCGAGGATTTTCGTTACAATCGTTAGGAAGACACACTTGTGTTGTCTGATTCATTTGTTCTTCATAAAAAATCCGGTAAAATCAGCAATGTCTCATGTGAATGAACTCCGATTTTAAACCCTGCCAACTATGTACACAAAACATTTTACGATAACATATACAAATATTTCGGGTGCACTGTCAGTTCAGGCTTATCTCTCGGGGATTTTCTTTCGTCATAAATTTTATTGCTGATTGTCTGTGTGCAAAAAAAAAAGAAACCAATGACCATCTCTAAAGTTCGTGGAGGAGGAAGCAAAATGAGCGGAATAATCGGGGGAAAAGGTGTTTGACTTGACAGCACGCATGAATTATTCATCATGAAAGACAAATTCGTGGCTTTATAAAGCGTGTTTGCTTTCGCTTACAGAAAAAAAATAGCAAATTAATCCCTAAATTGTGTTGGCATTTTATTGATGCACTTGGATAAGACTCGTCCTTTTTGCAGTTTCTTAAGTGTAAAAAAATACTAAAGAAATAATCGGTTCTTTATAAATAATTTATTTTCTCATGTTTCCAGCTCATGGCTGCAACACTTCGTATTGAACCAAAAATAAATGGATTTACGATTGAAAGTGTAAATGAGTAACTGATTCCGATAAAATCAATCGTTAACTTTTTTCTCTCCAATATTAGCGGATAAAATAGGTGGTAGTACTCATAGTTGATTGAAGTTTATCTAAAGGAAACATCTGAACTTGGATTAAATCTTGATGCGAAGTTTTTTTTTCTCTGTCAACTGCGAGCTTCCAGGAATTATTTTTCATCATGTCACGCTAGTATGTAAGTAATACGTTTGAAATGGATCTTGTGCGTAAGAAAAACCTTCAAATAACATATTTTTAATCGAAATGAACTTTGTCAGCGTTTGTAACATAAATAAATATTGACTAATTCTAGGATGAATCAAAGAAAATATTTAGTGTTCACTCAGGAATGTAATCATCTTCGTACTCAAAGCTAATATTTAGTTTATATATATATATTATATCCTCCCTCATGCTTGAGAGTACCATGATTATAATGATGAGGAGATTATCGTTGTTGACACTGACACGGGCCTGAGCCTGTGCTTTCTTGTACATATTACGTGCAGTTTTTTTTTGTCAAATGTTTATCATGACCTACAGAGAGCAATGCATATCATTGCGAGAGGCAGGTTGTGATGTATCGAATAGCAGTTTAAAAATTACACATGTGTTTTAGGTGTTATGTACAAGGTCACGATGTGATTATGATTGCTCACTGTATAAGACTAGCATTGACGAAGACAAAGATATCTCGGAAAATCGCTTTCCAGAAGAGAGATGTTTCAGATGTGCGGAAAAAATGCGATCTTTGGAACATGAGGTATCCACGAATAGCTTGAAAGGACGAAAGGACGTTAGTGCTTTGGTTGTCTCTGTAGATCGGGAGAAGTCAACTCACCACACCAAATTATTTTCAAACCAATCATTGTTGACTACTTTGACAAGTACCGGCTGTAAAGAAAAGACCTGTAAAGATGAATAAGACAATTCATGAGTGGGGTGGTTTAAAAAAAAAAGAACATAAGAATGAAAGAGAATCGGGTTAGCTCTATTTTGTTTCACTGTTATAGCAAGCTTATTGTTTTTGCTAGGCCGAATCACAATGAAAGAATAAGTCGTCGATAAAAATTGTTTCAACCGTGCCAGTTGAAGCCTCTAATCCACCATCAGGAAGGAGTAGAACAAGTTCAAGTACATTACAAGGTGAAGAAAGATTCGTTTTTTTCTTGTAGAATGACATGACATGTTACACAACTTTTGAGTAAAATAAACTGAAAGCGCAATGAAGATCAGGAATCATGACAACTTGCTAGTACATGCCCAAAATAAAACATTCAATTGTGTACATAGTGCATAAATGATCCATGAAACTTTTGACGGATAAAAATTACCAGCGTGCTGCGCTGCGCACCACTGTACCGCGTTGACAGAATACGGCAAACAGTGTCATCATTGTATTTGTCAGCTAAATACTTATCGTCGAAGTTTACTCGTGAGGGAAAACGCGGTAGATCAAGTAACAATGGAAAGTTTCGTTGGGTTTTATTTCACTTATTTACGTTGCTTTTTCTTGTTGTATCCTACGAATTAGCTTGGTATCAGGTCACTGAACGATGACGAGAAGCTGCGTAAAGCTACACAGCGGACTGACAGACAAGCATGAAGGTAAAGTAGGACATATTCTATGTACGACATATTTGACTAATCTCCACGAACCGTGACCTATATTTGATTTTTATTTCATAATCCCATTTTCTCCAGTCTTTGTAATGCAGCATGGAAGCATTCTGAGTTTTATGAGATATGTCAGAACTGCATTAGATAATGGTTATGTGTACTCATACATCAACTGGTGAATAAATTCCCGCCCCGCGTGTATGCACTTCTCGAGTCGCTTAAACTTGACCCTGGAAATCTATTTGGATGCTTGCTATAAATTGTAATTGCTTCCAGATTTTATTGACGTCCTTCAAGAAAGAAAACGTGAACTGATGAGTTATTCTTCTCTCCGAAAATTGCCTGTCACATGATAGCCCAGTACTCTTGGAAAATCAACATTCAATTGATAACCCTAATTAGTCAGTGTAATATGATTGCAGCCGATTCGTTTGTGTCGATTCATGGCTTCGCTTTTTGAAGGTTCACACACTTTAATCCACCGTTCAACCTGAGAAGCCAAAGCATGTCACCCAACGTGACATTTACGAACTTTGCAGGGAATTGATTTGTATTATGCGCAGAGGTTTTGTCTACGTTCGCGTTTACCTTGGCTACGGATATTGGTGATACCATCGTCTTTATCACGGATATTGGTGATCTCATATAGCCAGAGTTAATTGTTCGTGGTGATACCGCCAGTAATGGGCATTTGGTTTAGGTGATAACAGTATCCAACATATTTAATACTCAATTTTCATAGATAAGCAGCTTCTCACAGCGTGTGGGAAAGGCTAAGACTTTTTAATGGCCAGTGGATGTGTCATACTGTAATTTACAAAGAAATGTATTGTTTTATTTCTTTTCCTTCGGCGTGCCTTTCGAAACAGTTCGGCAGGCAATGGCTGTATTCTCCTGTGTGTAAAAAAAGTAAACACGACGGCAACTCATATTTTAGGTAGGCATTAGGTACCTACACAAGTTCTAGAGAAACAACGGATCAAGCTATGAAATGAGTTTTAAAGGTCACGTATGCAAAGCCACGATCCAAAAAAAATGCTTCGGTGAAATACTTCCAGTTTGCAATTACCATGTACCAAATTAAGCGTACCTACAAACTAGGGCAAAATCTTTCTCATAATCAACTCTAGTTTTTTTCTGTAGCGTCATTGCGAGTATCATACTTTAGCTTACCGATATTTCCATTTTCTTAATCTTGTGTACCTCCCAAATCCCGTCCCACCAACTCTGTCGTCCATCCACATAATTCTCATGAAATTCTCTAAGAGCAGATTTACTGATAATTTTCGCCTCGTAAATATATATGTGCATTTTGGCATTCATTTCCTTTAAGTTTGTTTCCCATCAGGTTTCAAAAGGATTGTGGCAAACAAGGACAATGATTTCGTTGTTATCATTAACGATGTGCTTCATTTTTGATATAACACAGCCACGCTCTTACCTTTCGCGTATCTCCTATTCCATATCTATGTTGACTAGACTTGCCACCAGTTACTTTGTTGCATCCTAAGTTGTAAGTAGGCATAGTCTGGTGGGTATGACTGTTTCCTTTTGATGATGATAACCTGGAAACGTAATAACACACCTGAGAACTTGCATTTTCGTTCCTTGCTCATCATTCATTTACATAGAATGTAGGTTGTAGGTAAACCAAGATCAAATGGTATGCAGTAGTAGCTCTCAGCTCTTCCCTTGTCATCCATTTTCGTTCTTCCTCTTCCACTTGAGAAAGGCGAAAATATTCATAGCAAGCCGCACTAGCGACTGGGTTAACTTTTTGTGTGCCATTCACGTTCTGCCTTTTGCTCTAATAATCATTTTTGTACACTGTACTGTACACCTATTACATAATATTGGGAGTATGCAGGTGCTAAATTGACTGACATAATATGTAATGCATATTCATTGTAAAACCTTTTTCCGAGTTTCGATTCTCCTCTCAAGAATATCCAGTCACCAGTAAGTAGTCATAACAAATCAATGGCAACTGACACCAAAGCCAAAAAAGGCTACATGATTAGATGAAAGCACGAACAAATAAAACCATACATGCTACGTGACTAACTTTTCTCGTACAATTTACTATGTTACACTCATGGACTTGCTCTTGTTCTTTGATCAAAGACAAGTTCACTTTGGATTTTTTTTTGCAAGTAAATAGGCAGTACTAAATCCATTTCAAATGCTTCATTGTTGTTTCATATTGTTCGTGGTGTC
Source organism: Akabosia matsudoensis (assembly GCA_019593645.1). NCBI lineage: Eukaryota > Metazoa > Arthropoda > Collembola > Entomobryomorpha > Paronellidae > Akabosia > Akabosia matsudoensis. The sequence continues at coordinate 16,872 of VICI01001161.1, read as the reverse complement.
TTCTTACAGACCTAAGCAAAACAAAAAGAATAATAGCATGAAATATGATATGCATACGTACAATCTGTGCGTGAACTATGATCAAAACAGTGATTGTTTCATTGCCACAAGCACAGTTCTATTTTCCAGATGCTCTGAAAATTTTCCAGAAAAAAACGTAAGGATGCTGAATTTATAATATTATGTACATTTCTACTTGAAGTTTTAATATTAAGGCGATAAGAGATGTATGCATTAGGTAAGCCACGCATCAGATAAGCTCGATTCGACGAACAATTTAGCATTACGAGAGAAAGGCAAGGGCAATCGAATCACGTTTTGCTTTACAATTTTCCAATATCGAACCTTCTTCAGAGATCTAGAACATATCATGCCTCATCAATAGTATGCAATGGTGCTAATAAGCTGTCTCTTTATGCAATTCCATAACTCGAAAACATTCCCACTTCCTTTTGAGAGAGGCATTCATGAAACATCAAGTCGACAATAACTGTACCCCTAGAGAGGTTGCTTGAAATGAAGTAAAGAAAGACAACTGTGAGAACAAAGAGTTTCTCTCCTGTATATACATATCAATAGATGCCCTGGGATACCTCTAACTTCCTCCAATAGTTTCATGTAGTTGCTCAGTTTGCAAATGTTTGTGCCCGAGGTTTATTCTTCATTGTCCATAAACATCTCTTTACGGGGTCTTTCTTTGTAAAAGTCCCAAGTGGAGGTATCTGGTATCATGCTCGGACCCAGACCCGTGGTGAATGAAGAAGATTGAACCTTCCCATGAACTAAGTGTCTTTTTTAGTATACTATTTTGTCTGTTTGTTACTTTTTGTGTTGACATGTGCCCTCAAAATATTTACATGTGCTCACATGGATTGCCTTTGCAGTATCCTTAACATGTATCATTTCCTTTTGAGGATTCAGTATTCGCTTGTATGACAAGATTCCCTTTAGACCGCTACATTTTCGTCGGGTCATCCTCATCTCGTTGCGTAGTCCCTCGACGTTGGTCGAAGAAAGTTGTTCCTATTTTGTTTATAAAAATGCATCAATACCATATCGATACTCAATTGGGACCTGATTTCATATTTCGTCGACAGATCAACCTTTGTGGCTAGTGTTCCTTTTTATCAAGCTATAGCAAATGCGAAAGGTGCTCTTTTTTCGTTACTACCATCCATGTAGTTTGTCAAGACATGTAATTTTCTTGAAGTTAGAAGTTCATGCAGATTTGAGGGGACGCGTGCGTGCTGCAGATAGTGTCTGAAGTTGGTAGCAGTGCTGTTGCTTCTGCTCGTCTTCTCAATCCTCCTTTGCAAGAAAAGTTGAGGAACAAGCTCATAATCAGCTTCTGGCACAACCATGAGAAAGGATTTAATCGAGTCAGGCTAGAGACTAGAGTTGTCGTTGTCGTGCCCGACCTCCTGATTCTTCTCGGCAGCACTAGAAGGAGAGAGCAGCAACGAAAACAAGAGTTTTCTCTTAATTGGCTGTATCGTGTAAAAAGCTTTTACATTATGGAAAAATATTACTGACTGTATTTATATCAGACCAAACGCGTTTTGCAAGCTTTTTCTCAGTTTTCCCCTGCGCCTTCATCAGTTCGTAAAATCAGCAAAATTCGTCAGAATTTTTCATGTGAACAAAAAACAGCGGCTCTAAAGGAAATTTTTCTGCCAATCTCAGGTAGGTATGAACTTATCATTTTTCAAATTTTGCTCATTTTATGGGCTTTAGGTGAAAATGTCACCATTTTATACTATTTGTGTGCAAAAATGGTGCTTGGCTTGTAGGAAATATATATATATATATATATTTATATATATATATATATATATATTGTTTTAATTGCTGTCGCGACTTCGTACGTAACCTAAGTTATGTGAGTTGGACATATATTACGTACGATTTGATGATATGTTCAGTTTACTCGTCTAAAAAGATATTTTATTCGGAATATAAATTGTGAGCACACACTCTTGATCAAGTTTGTAATCATCCGGTAGTAATTACTATACAAACTACGCATAATTACTTATCTTACCAACGTGAACTTAGTTATCAGAGGGTAATTGAGGGAAGCATCAGCAAGTACAGAGGAGATGAAAGAGGAGTTTTTATTTTCAATTTTTTGGTAATTTCCATGTTTTGGTACGAGTTGAATAGAGACATTAGGATTAGGGAATAATCAGGTACATTTTCAAAACAGTCCAAGCTACATTATGTAAACATTCGATGCTGGCCAGCAATTGACAATTGAAATAGAAATTAGACGGCAATCGTAGAAACATATACACGGAGGCTCGTAGGCATGGCACCAAGCATTGAAAGCTGTAGCTGTCAAATCGCAATGTTTATATGTATTCTCAAAATGTTGCGTGCACATTTATTTGCATGCAATGATTATATCGAATGATGCCGTTTGAAATTTTAAATGTTAATTTACCCCATTTTTTCCTACATTATATCGTGATTCGAACATTTTATGTCCGTTGTATATGATTAGGCGGCTTTTCATCGGTGCACATTTAGTTAAATATATTGAACATAACATGATAAATAAATTAAACACTCTATCGTATTGCTATCGTTTTTACTTGAAAACCTTCAAGAACTTTTATCTTACTTCAAACCTTTTTCGGAGCTGTGATGTTTGGTCACATGAAGGCTCACATTTAATTTACTTACTGATACACATGAAGGCTCCTTTTTGCTTTTTACACCTCTTACATTTCAAACTGACATCCAAACTATGTTTGTGCGTGTACGAGCAAAAATAGTTCAGAGTAATCTAGGGTTCTTTTCAGATAAGTAGGCTATCAGCAAATAGTATTTGTAAGAAAGTCATGAGACGATACGGCAAGAGAATTGCCGTTTAAAGGAAATTCAGCATGTAAAACAACTAATAAACTTGATTTTCTCATTGTATCAGTTTCATAAGTTAAGTAACACTCACGACGAAAGCATTTGCAAACTCCGCGTGGTGCACTAACATCTTGCTTGTAACGAAGGACTTTGTATTTGTATGCGTGAGTCAGTATGCAAAGTCGCTAAGAAAATGTTGTCATTGTTCACTTACAAGATTAGGTGAAATGTCTCATTGCAAAGACGAACATGGTAACTTTCGAGCATCACCATCAGCGGAATCGCCTTTATCTTTGATAAAGGAAAAACCTATTATTCTTAAAATAAATATTGGGCCTAGTTAATTTTCTCAAATTTATGAACGGATTTTTTGCAGCTACAGACAAAGCTAGATTTCGAGTAGCAATGTGTGATAACTCTATGTAGATGAATATCAGCGTTCCCATTACTAGAACGGATAATAGATTATGAACTACAGTAAGAACTTAATATCTAGTAGGGATATTGGACAGTTAATAGGAATTGTCTTTATAATATGAAACTCTATTGACGAAATCTTGATAGCGCGATAACTCCCTAAAACTGATTTTGTATGTATGGACATGTTTATTTGCAGATTGGAATTGGCTTACGGCTTCAATGGGGCACTCGTTAAGAAACATATCAACTGAGGGCCACTCGGTCAGCAAGACGAGAACAACCTTGAGTTCTACTGAAGGTTATGAATACTACGAAGATGTAAAACAACGCAATACTAGTACCAGTCTTCTTTCCACTGACAAAATGGTAATAGCCACATCTGTAGCGGATCAATCAGCACATACAAAGCTCATCTGCAACAATGTCAGCACATCAGTTTCCACCATTGTCAGGTCTTTTAGAGCCCTGGTCATTCTCCTCTGCCATATTATCAACTTCGCTGTTACGAAGATCGCCAGTAATTACAAAGTTGAACATAATAATACATCATAAGTTTCCACAAAATCTAAATTTTGACTTCTATTTAGGTTTAAGGAGGTTGTCTCTTAATACCAAGAGATTAAGGAAACAGTCAGCGAGTAACGATGGCTTGCAGCAAAAGGAAAGCCTTAAGGAATTATGGCAAATGCCGGGACCGCGATCGCTTCCATTTTTTGGAACACTCCTTACTAGTGCAGCCCTCAAATCAAGTGACCTGATGAAAGTAAATGAAGGTAAAGCCAAATTTAACATTTGCTGAAATTTAAGTACTTGTACTAGCAATTGAATTGGATATTTCATATTTTAGAAAGAGAGAAAGCGTACGGTCCTCTCGTAAAAGAAGAACACTTCTGGAACTACCCCCTTATTATGGTACTGGGAACGGAAGAAATAAAAAAAGTTGTCAAAGCAAGCCCAATGATGCGCCCAGGAATGGAGATACTCACAATGTATAGGGCGCTAAGACCTGATCGGTACAATACGTTTGGACTTGTAAATTCGTAAGTAGTTGAGCAATGAAAACTGTTCCATAGAATAATTTAGGACATCCTGTCTCACAAAGTATATCGCTTAAATTTATGTTAGACAAGGCAGTATATGGAAAAAGCTCCATTCAACATTCTCGACGGTCGCTTTGAGTTCGAAATTCGTCAAGTCATTGCTACCTGTGTACAACGAAATAACAACAGAAGTGATCGATTGTTTGGCTAATGAGAGTTCTCCCACGACGGCGCTTCCCCAAGTCGTCAATAAATTGATAATGGAAGGTTAGTTCATTGTTAGAATATTTTTCTAACGCAACATTAAAGCCAAAATCGTTTAACATAACTGAATCTGACACATTCCTTTGCACATTCACAGCGTCATTTTACTCCGTGCTGGGGAAAAGGATGGGTTTTGTAGGGAAGGATTTAGGGGAAGCAGAACAGTACCAGCTTTTCTCCAACTGTCATGAGATTTACTGGCATGCCTTCCATAAATCAATGTATGGCTTTCCATGGTGGAAGTACTTTCCCTCTAAGGTATGGGATGAGTTTACTGCCGCAGAAGACAAAATGATCGAGTAAGTACGCTTCGAAAGCCTGAATACCTCGGACATCACGGGGAAAAATATGTGGAAACTTGTTACTGAAACTATGTTAAAACTATGTTGAAACTATGTTACTAATATTTACATTGAAATTTCTGTGATTTAGTATGATATCCAAAATCGTTGATCAACTCTTAGCTGACGACAAGGCTGGAGGAATACTTGCAGCCATAAAAAAGGACAAAGTATCAAAGGCAGATCTAAATGTGGTTATCCTAGAGCTAATCACTGGAGCGACAGAACCGGTAAGTCATTTATTTCGAAATGGAATGTTTTCCCCCAACAAAAATAGCTTCATAACTAGTAAACCTGTTGCTGTCCAATTATTTTTTCGGAAATAGGTCTTTCATGCTGTGATAATCACTTTATATTGGATCTCCAAACATGAGGAAGTTTATAACCGAGTTTTGGAAGAACTTCGAGAACAGTTACCATCCAAGGACTCAGTCGTTGATGAACATGTGTTGAACAATTTGCCTTATCTCAAAGCCTGTGTTACCGAAACGTTCCGCATTTGCCCCACAACATGCAACGTTGCACGTATTCTAGAAGAGGAATTTCAACTTGGCGAATACCGTCTTCCACCTTACGTATATTGCAATACTTTTTTTGCAATGTTTCCTCGTTTTATCATCCCTGTTTGTATCTTTAGACTTCCGTCATACTGCAAACTTGGCATGCTTGCTTGAAGGACACAAGCTTCTACAGAGCAAAGGAGTACCTTCCCGAAAGATGGCTTCTTCAAGATGGAGTTCCTCCATTTAGTCCTCATGAGCGTCAGGTTATGTGCAACTTTGGAATTGGCTTGAGGGCATGTCCAGGTCGAAAGATTGCGACCCAACTCATACACACATTTTTGTGCAAGGTAAGTAAATCTGTCTATAGTAACAAAAAAAAATATATAATTGTGATGGATTATTCTGCAGATACTGCGTAAATTCAAAGTCAACTTTACTGAAGACCTTGAGCTTCGTTACGAATGGCTCTTAGTAGTCAAGGAGCCCATTACTATCGAACTGGAGGAAAACGAATTCTAGAAGTATTAAGCATTTACTGTAAAATTCATCTCATTCAGAGTATTTACATATTAACGGAACCAATGCCCTTGCCGAGTGCCTTCTCAAACGGCCTTACAAACGAAGAATGAGACATGCCGGTTTAACGTTGGATTGAAACGACATAATATTTTACAAGGCACGGAATATTATTTTTGCTAATACTTCGCATTTGTAATAATTAACGGAAGCCTTCCAACTACATTCGCAGATTTTTGGTTTTCTACTACAGAACATGGTTGAAATGGTGGACATTCTTTTTCTCGTGATTATGAAAGTACCACTTTATGACAAAATAATACACAGAATAGCACAATGCTCTCTCGACAATTGTCTGTTGCAAGTTCAATAAATATCTATATTTTTATCGTTATTCCTTTAGAAAATCTACTTTTAACGCCCCACATCTATCTCATCATATGATGCATATTTTCGTGCTGCATAGTTTTATTTTTCCGTTGACAGTACACATAAAAATATCGCTAATTTTATTTCCGAATAGTAAAAATCATTGTTTAGAAAAAAATTCTTAATCTCAAATGAACTCATCTTTATAGCATGACTTCATGTGTCATGTGTGTCGTGTCGTCACTTGCGTAAAAAACAGCACTAATCTTACCAACCAAAATTTTCAACCTACAAAAGCAATACCAATTTTTTTTAGCGAACACACATTGATTTTGAGTATAGTTACGTATAAATTTTAATACACAGGTAACAATTAATAAACTTCTTGTCCAAACATTACTCAACAGATTCATTGTAAGTCCATTATTTAATACTAGGAAATGAAACTGGTCTAAAGTTACTTGAAATACAGTTGAGTTGAGAGTGAGTTGCTGTTATGCTAAATTTCCTTTTGTATCAAATGCGGGGTTTGTTAACAGTAGTATGATAACGAGTTATGAATTCTTCGTAAGCAAAACCATTAAGAAAGCGTTTCCCAACTATTTTCTTTTCTCTTCGAAAAATGAGCCCACAATCGCAGACAGAAACAACAAACAAAAAGCTTGCATTGCCTGTTTCCTACCACAAGAGTTAACATGCCTTAAATCGTTTTTCATTTTACTTTTTCCCTCAACAATTCTTCAGTCTAAGTTCACGTGGAAAATATTTCAAGGAAAACAATATTGTTTGAAGAATTTCTATTTCTACACTCAACGTCAGCAACAATTGAAACATTTCTAATTTATTTACATATATATTCTCAAAGATATTGCCTAATTTTAAATAACTATTGACTAGGAATCACAAAACGATAAAACGCTTTTAGTTCAGAGAGAACATTGTTTGTAACAATTTTAGCCTAAAAACGATTGCATTGTCGAACTTAAGGTATGCTTTGGAACATCAGCTATTATGACTCTAAAAACTGACATCCAGACATCAGCTAAAAACAAAAAAGGCGAACGGATGCTAAACAAGAAAGAATAAAGGCTTGGAATACACCTGCATTTATGAAGTAGAACTTTCGTTAGGAGCTCGCCCGTTAAGTATGTCTGAAAATTGCGTTTCAAATTAACTCCTCATAATCCTAATAAAACCCATCTCTAATTATAGGTTATATTTATGTATGCAACGGAATCTCTGGTAAGACTTGTACGTGCTATTTCCATGATATCAAGTACTTAAGTTGGTTTGTATCGAAACAGTAAGTTAGATGTAGATGAGGAAATAGCTTTTCATAGTAGTAGTAACGGTAAATTAAGTCTCAAGAAAACTGCTGTGATGACTAACGACGAACAAGTTTGGGCTGGGCTCGGAAGTCATCCATTTCACAAGGTGGGACGGTGAGAATTAAGTTCTACTGGATTTATACGCCTCTTGAAGCATCCGATAAGTCGTAATCATTGTCAAAACATAAAAACTCCAACAAGTCGTGAAATCAGAGGGCACGTTATCATAAAAAATAATAACAACTTAGGATTTGTGTGCCATAAAAACGTAACAGAACATTCCATTCTGGCAGCTAACACAGTCGGAAATCAAGATCATCGGTCAGTAGATCAAAATTGTGTTGGTTTTCAGACGTGGTAACTTAATATAAATTCGAAAGGACTGAACAGTAATCCAAGTAAAACTAAGTTTACAACAATTCAAGTACGTAAACGAAATGCGCACGATTTTAAATAACGTGTAACTAATGGTAACTGTGAGATACAATGGAGTCATAATTTTCCGGAGCAAAAATGTCTGGTGTAGACCGCCACGACTGTCGCGTGCACACGTTCGGTCCTCTCCACCAGCGGTTGAAGTCTTCATAATGAGATGGTTTTCTTGGTGAGCGACCAGAGTAGTGGGCCATGGCGCACAAGCGACAGAAGAAATGAGTATTGATAAACTCCCCAGTCCCTTTCCATTTGAAATACTCGTTGTACAGGTCATCATTGGCATCCAACTCGTGAAGATACTGCGCCAACTCTTTTGGAGAAGAAAAGTCGTCAACATGAATGTACGAACGGTCTGGAGCGACTCGTTTGTAGTCATCGGGATGAGCTCCCATTACAATGGGCAGAACACTATTTCTACAATACATATAAAAAAGGCCACTTTCATTATTTCAAACTGTTTAGACGAGTTGTCGACGTCACTCAATGCGCTTCAGGACAACCAGAGTAATTGTTTGATTGTTACGCTGAATACGCCTTTCGACTAATGCATTTCCGTCTGATTAGCAACTAGATATGAACTGGTTGCAGTGCAAATTAATTTGTCAGAGGAGTGTCAAGAAAAATTGGAGTGTAAATCTGCACACAATATGTGTGTGTGTCCTCAGGGAAGGGAATGAGTTGAATTTTCTAGGCAAATGGATATGCCAAGCATTTGTATTATTCATGCGTATTATTCTCCTCATCATAGTGTAATAAGTGGGTGTTTCATAGCTTTGTCAATCAAAAGCATGGACTGGTTGACACTCTTATTTCCCTTTGAATGCATTAAAGTGGAAGAAGTTGCAAGGAATATTTTTTACAAGTAAAGTTGTAGTAACAAGTAAGATAATAAGTTTAGTTGTACAACTTTAAACAACTTACCCAAGCCCGTTTACAAAAAACTTCTCCGAAATGTAGTCCCTACAGTTGGAGTTCTCAAAAGCAAGATAAAACTTGTAGTCCTTTGAGAGCATCTCAAAGCATTGTTTCGTGTTTGCACGGGAGCAAGTGTGACTTCCACAGGCACCGTAAATATCGACCTCGATGTATTTGGCGAGCTCTCTGGCGTACTCCAAGCGATTGTTCTTTGCGACACAGTTGGACACAAACCACGCAACCTTTTTCGTTTTCCCTTCAGCATAATTGATCGCTGAAAGTCGTAATAAATGACAAAGTTTGTAAATATTAGTTACAGAACAATGACTGGGATAAATGCTAGATGATATGTCTACCGGATGAAATCGGGGTTTTCTATTTACCTTGAGGTAGACTCCGAACAGTATCATCAAAGTAAACCCACTTCTCGTATGGAGTGACGATATCGGAGTCATGGCGGTATGTTGCGGTAAGATTAAAAGCGTTTTTCTCGAGAAAATTTTGTGTATTAAGTGGACACTCAAGCATGTACATGACCCAGAGTTGACCAGGAGGTCTCTTTATTTTGGGATGCATGAAAACATCCTTAAACACTACCAGATCTGCTTTACTAAGCTGAGCTCGATTTCCCGTGAGACGACACGCATTCACTGGGCACTTCTGCTGTAAAAATGTTTGCCGTCCGTTAGTTATATGAGAGCCCCAGCTCATTCCAAGCCCATAATACAAGAGAATAGTCTTAATTTTTCCCAGTCTTGGATCTCTTTGTGATGGCGACATGCCCGTACCAACAGGCATGTTCTCATTAGTATGTCGACCGCGCGATAGAAAAGGTGGCAAAAAGAACGCTTTATTGTTATTTGAAGCAAGATTGTAACTTCGGGACAATGCGTTCCCTCCCGGTCGATTTGCACGAATGACATTCTCCTCGTCATTTCTTTCATTGCTTAAGTCATGCTCAAAAGGATCGTCTGTTTGCGACCCCACTGGCCTTACCGTTGTCGCAGTGGGTCCTTCAAAACCCCATGAAATGTTTGCGTAGTTAATTGGGTCGTCAATCGCAAACATAAGCTGCTCTATAACACGGTCACTACCACTACTAGTGTCATACCACAAATTCGCGTAGTCGGCCGTAGACGGCTTAGACGCTTGCCAGGACATTGATGGATAAAACAATGAGGCCAGGCCTCCAGGTGGGGTAGGAAAGTAATCTCCCCCTGTCATAAACCATTGTCTGTCTCTTTTCCTCACTTGACTGTTTGCATCACCTCCAGGATATGAGAGTTCAGTGTCTGAGGTGGTTACTTGAGCTTCCATTAAACCCTGAGACAGCTCATTGTTATCTTGTGCGAACCCATTCAGAGATTCGCCTGTTAATCTGTCGAGTACAATCGGACTATTACTAGCTTGTTGTGCTAATTTTGCTAGATTACTGATCACATTTGTAGTTACAGCTTCCTTTTGAGAGGTCTCCTTGTCATCATGCAATGACTCTTCTGTGGGTGGATCCGGATGACCATTGAAATTTTCACTGATGTAGCGGTGAACGGCATCGTCGTCATAATTTCCTCCACTTGCTTTCACTTTCTCACTAAGGTTTGGCTCTATTGGTAAATTAGTAGCCTGATCGACCAATCTCGATTGCATAAAACTCTGCGATTGCTTCTCACTGTTTTTTAACGAGCTAAGTTCGTGACTATGAAACTGTGACACTGCAGGGACGTATGGAAGTACAGCACCTGCCCATCTGCCTTTTTCTTCGCCCAAATACAAGTTTTTTCGTGAGGCAGAGTTGACAAATGGGAGATTGGCGTATTCGTCATGACTGTCGTCACCTCCACGGCTTGGTGTCTGCTGAATGAAGTTTCTCACATCGTCGTGAAAACTCACAAATAAGAGGATTGCAAATAGGGAACAACATGTATAGAAGCAGACTGGCACCCGCAGTCTACGTAGTTTTCGAAGCATTACTGATCATTTATGCCGACAATCGGGTTTATCCAGAACTTACCCGGAAAACTTCCTATGGCAATTTAAAAGTTAGAAATGTTTATAACGATACAACTCTAGACATGTATTGTTTTGAGCTGAGATTTCTCGCTGCATGCATAATATCTTCTCTTAAAGCTGTTTAACAAGTCAAGAGTATTTCGAAATTTATATTCCAGTTTGTCTCAGATTTGTGCGTGTGCGTGTTGCAAACCTTTCCTGTAATTGTTCATCTTATCGTGATTCCAACAGTTTCCTCTATATGTATCTGTAAAGAAAAACACAATTTTTTTAGGCATAACTACTCATGGCTCTATTGATGGCTCTGAATCAAAAACATTTATATCGCATATTTTGAGAGTTTCTTTTTGAGAGTAGTTAACAATGGCAAAATTTCTGCATGAAAATATTGGCTGTTTCTCTATTAATGGTGCCCAAATCCTGTTACAAGTCAATGAATACAAGATTTATATGGGTTGCTTATCACTATCTCATCATCATCGTCGTTTATTCTAGGGAACAAACCCTGGTTGTAGAATATGCCGTATTTACTCCCATTATGCCCGGTCCTTAATGGAAATAGTGAAGGCCAAACCATACGCCATTATGAGAGGCCGGTTTCATTGGGCAAGTTGTGGAAACAGGTTGGCAAAAAAGTTTCATTCAGAGGTAAAGGTTGTAGTTTACGTGGAGAAAAGTTCTTAATTCGAATCGAAATAAATTCAGAGCAAGAACTAACATACAAGATGCCGTGTGTGAGATTTACACCAAAGTAGTACTGCGAAGCGCGGATATTATGTGAATGTGTACAAAAGAAGTCGCTATAATTGGAGTAAATACATTATTATATACTAGAAGTCACCAGTAACAAGATCATCGAGTTAATTCAAAGAGACCACAATAAGCATATTCCAGAGTTCTAAGAAGAAAGTTTTGGTTCCATATTCATACTTGACTCTGCACTAAGTATGGGAACCCCTACAATACATTTTATTGCTCGTTTGATAGCCTGCGACTTGTGGGTCAACTATATGAGATTGACTATCATCAATCAGCCTGTTTATGTATCGCAAAGTGAATTCATATTGTAGTAAAGCTATTGGTTTAGTCACTGTATCGCTTTGTTTGGTGGCAAATGTGTTTTGACATAACCATTATTATGATCCAATAAGTATATAAAATGTAGTACTGATGATGTAGTAGATTGTAAAAGCATACTGAAGCTTCTTATGCAATGCTACCACGCATCTTTCAAGTTCTCTGACTGACTATTTCCCTGAAAAATAGTATTTAAATATTAAAATGTCTTTTAGCTTACCAACAGACTTCCTGATGCGGAGAGAATATTATGTCGGTTCCAAGGAAATTTCAATATGGAAGCTCAGTAACTCTGATCAAAGTATTGGAAGTGGAGATTCATGTATTGAAATCATGAACATGGACTAAGGTGCAAGACTTGTACACTTGTTACACATGTAGCTGTCCATCACAGTAAAGTATTTCTTTCTCCTTTTAACAATTGTTGCAAGGCCTGAAAGATTTGCCAAGCTACCTTTTTTTACTTTACGACTGATATTTCTTCACTTATTGCGAATTCACCAGCACCAATCTATTAAGCGATAGTTTTCACTTTTTTGACCGAGCTTTTCTCACTGTTTGAGTCTTTAGCTAGAGTGAGAGAGAAAGTGAAAGGAGAACAGTTTATTGCATGCAGAAACCTCAGAGTTGATTATTCTTATTTGTTAACAGACAAAGTAGTCAACGAGAGCTCATAACAAGAAGTCAAAGAACTCTGCCGTAAAAAGGAAAGTAAGGGGAAAGCGTAATTTAATAAGTATATTATCCTTTGTTTTCGAACCGATAATTTCTACATATTTTAAGTGTCGACATAAAGTCCAACTTTATTCTGGCCTTTGCAACTTCACTTACTACTAGAATCTGACTGGGAAAGAAACTCCACAACCATGTTTTCCTCATTCTTCGTCTTCACTCTCGCTCCTGTTTTATGCTCTCCCCCAATGAGAAAACAGGATGGAAAAAACTGAAGGACAGAACGTATACCCGTTCCTCTAGCTAACATTTTCTCCAGAGAGGAACGTAGAGTAGAATACGTGCCAAAGCGTGTGTACGTAGGTCAGACGGTGTATAGTGGGAAGAAGCTTTACTAAATCATGCTAGTATTTTGTTGGAAAAAGTTTCTGGAGGAAACCTACAGCATACAGAGATACAATATTGCTATTAAATAGTAGCAGGGAGTTGGGGAAAACAAGCAGTGTGAAAAGAAGACGAGGGGAAACGTAGAAAGCATGAGGTTTTGTGGACAAGCTGTAGTGTGGTATCATTTGGATCCACACACTACGACACCAATGTAAGTTGGTATTCAGCAACAACAGATAACTGAGCTGTACCCTACTCAGAGGGGAAAACATGGATCATAGGAAACTGTGTGAGAGAAAGAAAGTGAGCGTGTACAAGTGAGACACCCGAGCATCTTTAGAAAGTTAGGAGGAAATGTATAAACATTACTGCATGTATGACCGTATGCATGTACCTATACATGTATTTATATATGCATGTGAATGGTTATGTACGGGTGACTGAAAATTAAAGCGATGCAATAATAGGTGTAATAATATAGAAAGTTCACACTATAGGTTAAAAACTGCCAATGCGAAAGAAAACTCTGGTGGTTGATTGCATCTCCAGAAAGAAAACAGTCTGGTGTAGATAGTTGTTTGATTGTGTGTTAAATGCACGTTCCATCTTGTTTGTCTGATATAAGGGCACCATGAAATATTTGTAGAAAAGAAGGGAATGTGTTTATCAACGAATGCAATGCACGAAATTTAAGTCAACATAATCTTTCGCTTGTCTATCGAGGGAGTGGATAAACTAGCCTGGGGATTTTCGCAATGGACTTTTGTGGAGTGGTGTGCTATTGTCAGGAACGCAGAGTGGAATGTCTGCATTTCTGGCTTTTCTGCAAACGCTCAGTAAATTAATAAACATGAAATTGAATGTGAAAACAACACAAGTCTCAAGCCAATCTAGCGAGAGTAGTTTTTTCGACGTGCTTAAAAAGGGAAAATATATATGATCCCCTCCCTAAAAATTAAATTAGTACTTGGTAGTTGTTGTAGATGTTTTACGGAAAGGAGCATCACATGACGTAAAACGCGAAGATTGAATTGTTGATTGCTCCTTATGCTTACATCCCCCTTAACGTCTCTCGTGTGCGTTAATATTGTATGCGATGAAGCAAGAAGGAGAAATGAGATGATGCCGTTGCGATGGCAATAAAATATTGTGACTACCTTAAGGCACCTTGTTGACTGGCTGTCATTGACAGAAAAAAAATATTACAGAAAGAGCTACTCCGTTGTTTTCTGAGCAACCTTTGTACCCACCAAAGAAAGTGCCTGTACGTTGGCTCAAAGTCAAACAACAAAATAATAGTCGACGAGATGTCTTTTTCATGGAGCAATCATTACATTATGCAACACAAACTTGTTTTCTGATCGACGAAAACCATATGCAGGTACCCTGTATTTGTGGAAAACGCGTTTTTGAGTTTGGGAGAGTAAGTTGGAGACAAAGAGAAAGACCATAAGAAACAAAGCTACATTGGAAGGATCGAAGTTCCAGAGGAAGTCGCAACCGAAATAGTCATTTCTCTTCGTCCAATTTTCTCTCCTCGTTCATTTTGCGCACATAAACCGTTCGAACAAGCTCGTTTGAGTAGATGTGCTTGCATGGATGAGCGAAAATATTACCAACTCAGGATTTTATTGTTACACACCATTATTCCCTTTTAGATAGATTACTCCATAGAAAAAATAGCGTTTTCCTTTCTGGAATCCTAAGAGATCCGTATGTCTGGCTAAATTGACGTTGACGGGAAAAAGCCTGAATTAGTGATGATGATGAGTGTGATAGCAAGACAAAGCAAAATGTATCAGGATAAAGCACCGGCATTGGCTCGAGGGTATTAAAAGGGAAATAAACTCTTGTTTTTCTGCTAATTCACTTTATACCACATATTTTTGTTCTGTAAATAGCCCATTTCGGATAAACTATAGACACAGATTAGTGCTGTGCTAGTACCAGTGTGTAATCTCTGGCTCGTTTTGTAAATGCCAATTAAACGTACAACGTGAGATTAATTAACTGATAATTTGCAGTTTATGTCAATCGATATGTAGCTCTTGTTTGTCGTGACTCACGCTAAACGGAAATATTGCTTTGCTTGCAATCGTGACAGTGAAACAAACAAAACGCCGTGTGCAAGAAAAAACGCTCAACTAGCGAATAATATTGTTAGCTTTGCGAATCGTTCAATAGAAAAGAAATAGATTCCAGATCGTCACGTCATGGTTGATTGTGTCTTGTCAAGTCCTAGCATCTGTAATCTGTATTTTTTACCCTTTTTACTCTTATAGTTGTTACATTCTGATTGCAAAGTGTTTGGGGCTAGGGAGAGTACGTACCAACGTTTTAAATAAGTATACATCACAACTATATTTTTTTAAAGGACTGCATCGGACAAAAGATTGCAAAGCTTTCAAACCAAAATCCAAGACTTTTGAGACTGAGCTGTGGAGTTTCTCAAACAAGGATTAGTTGTTTTTGCAAGGCTACCTATTTGTAACCTACTTGCATGAGTCTCAAAGGAAAGCATTTAGGGGTCAATTCATGTAAACAAAACTACATTTGGAGCTAATTCAAGATATACATCCGCTTAAAAATAAAAATACAGCGTTTTGATAGGTGGTCATAAATTCTGTTTAGAGCAAAAGTAATTAAAGTGGAATAGCCACTTGCATGTTATTTCTTTTTTTTTTTTTTTTTTTTTTTTTTTTGTTGTATTCTACTTTGCTCGAAGCCAAAAATCTTTTGTTTAAATTAGAACTTGTAGTATTCATCAAGAAAGGTGTTGCTTGAATTGCCTTGGAACTTGTTTTACACGAGATTAACACGATTAAAGGAAGCAACAATAATAACTTACTTTTTAGTGGCGATTTCATAGCATTGTTTACTAATAGAACTTGAAACTTACGGGAGATAAGCATCGTTGATGCTGCAGGGATGTTTGAAAATGTACTTAAAAACAGTGGACGTAATGGACGTATTTACATGAGTTGCATGATTTCTTATTGTCTATCGAAATAACTTAAACGCACTTTTAGTGTTCAGTCAGTAAAGCACTACCCAATTTAATACATTACATGACGAAATAGTTTGCCTTCTATTGTAAATGATTCCAGGACACGAATTCAGTAAATATTTTGAAGAATGCCTTATCACGTCACGATGGAGAATCACTTAAAAATTTATTACTGTATTTTAAGGAAGTTGTACAAGATCTTGTACCAGTTGACAGTGCTTCGATCGCATTTTTATCATGATTAGAGCCAGCTTCTAAATACCACCCTCCCCCTCTCCAAATCATTTTGGTTTTGAAATTAAAATTGTTCCTAATTAAATAACACAAGATTCATTTTAAATTAGATGTATTTGTGAAGCCATCATAAAACACAACCGTTTTAAGGACTAAAGCGACAAAGTGATTCCCCAAAAATGAAACAAAAAACTCGATGAGTCGAATCGTTCCTTATTGTTTGCAAACTTCCGTCACCTTAATTTTTGTTTGGAGTTTCCATACATTATCAGTTGTACTAAACTTTTAAGATGTGGTCATTATTAACTTTGACTCGTATCTACATCTTCACTAAACATTTTTTGACTGTACAAAACATGACAAGAACGATATTATCATTATCAGGGACGGGAATTTTCAAAACTAAATTGCTAATTATCTCGGCTTAGCACCAAGAGTTCCTCTTTGGGTCCCGAAGACAAAATATAGATTGAAATGTGCTCTACAAACTTT